>JAVQJG010239598.1:0-31045 GCA_036024015.1 Craterocephalus amniculus | reverse complement strand
CAGCCACTTAATGACCCACTGATTTAAAAAGAAAGTGGATGGATGGATGGATGGATGAATGGATGGATGGACGGATGGAAGGACGGACGGACGGACGGATGGACAGATAAAAAAAAACCTTCATTCCTTGCTGACTTGTCTTTAAATTCATCCAAAGTCAAACCTAAAACCTGAACTTCTGACTTTTCTAACACAAACTTTAACACACTTCAATTCAACAGCTTGGCAACAAATTCTAATGTTGTGAGGTTTGTACATTGTCTTCGTTATTGGCTTTGTCAAAAAGGCGACATTATTAAGCACCACCATGTTAGCGTTGGGAAAGCATCATTTTGGCATGGCTGCTACTGCCGCTGCTTCACACATGTTCCTAATAAAGCGGTAGGTGACTGAATTTTACAGCTTGCTCTCTATTGTCTAACATGTGGTTACATTCATTCCATGTAACTAACGCAGATGTGTTTTGACACTCATCATATATTATTAATAGCTTTCTCTACACTGCTGCAATAAAACTTATCCTGCATAAATGGAAAAAGTCCCTCTAACAGCTCCTGCAACAAGAAAATGGGACGCTGGTGATTTCCCTTCAATCAGATACAGTTTCTATCCTGCTGTTTTGTTGTTTTACAGCAAAACATTAGCTGAAATTTGTTATTTGATAGAGCTGAGGTCCATGGAAATGAATGAATTTGATGTTTGTTTTGGGTTAACCAGAGAATTGGACTTTGCAGAATTCGACAGCTATAATAATAGGAAATAAAATATTTGGAAATGGTGGGAATTTGCAACTCAAACGATGAGGGAGGAAACCAAAGCCAGGAGGCAGAAACAAAAGTCTCTCTCATGTTTATTTTAGACCTATTGAAACCGGTTAGATTCTACGTTTGCAGTAGGATAGCACCATCTTATCTCAGCTGTAGAGCACCACAGCTCTTTGAAGGCTACAACGATGCCAGGAAGTGGCAGGTGTCAGGATCCAGGCAAGTCTGAAAGATTCTGAAAGTGCGGATATCCCAGCAGCAGCTTGACCTTCTAACCTTCCACCAGTGGGGCAAAATTGAAGCCTTTTAGACGAGAGGCCTTTCATGGCCATCGTGCGCATCTTCACCACAACCATCTGCACATACTGACTGTGTAAATAAGCGAAGTCTGGAAATGAAACGTGGTGACAGCTCTTACCCAATCACTCCACTCTATGTCCTCATTATGAACAATTTATGTTCACTTCATTTCAATATGGCAGCCTCGGGTGGATATCATTACACCACCAACTGTTGCAGTCATTCTGGCAAGGACTGAATCAGTCTGATTGGTCACTTTCAACAGAGACACTGCTGAAAACATGTGTGCCTAATGCTGACTGATGGATGGACTGATGCTGCTAGGAAACTCTGGTAGAGATTGCTCAGGGACCACAAAGACCTCCCCGCAGATTAGCAGGTCCATGTCAGTCTTTATCCTGTTTTTTTGTCATAATTCCCCAGAGAGAATCATCAATCAGTTTTAATCCATCAGCATGCATAGTTACCGTCCACTTGTGCACATTTCCTGGATGGCATGAAAAAAGGGGAGGCTCATATTTTCTGTGCACACTTACTTTTTTATTGATCACACACAGTTTTATGCATGAAGCTCCTGATGGAGAACATGTCAGAGGGTCGACAAAGTGACAGCAGTTTTTCCAGAGGGAGGTATTCTGGGGGCATTGAATCTTATCATAAAGCATTTCAAGTCCCACCGAATGCTTAAAACTGCATACTACACTCACAGTCTGGCTATTTCGGAGTAAAATTTTGTGAGTTGGGAAACTCTGCGTCCATTAAGCAAATGACTATTGCCTGCTCATTATTAGGCTATTATAGTGTCATTAAAACGGCATTAGGAGCCCATTTTACGTTGGCTGCAGTAAGACACAGAAGATTCAGAGTCGGACGGGGGAGATTTCTGTCAACCGCATTCACTCCATCCACAGAAATAGCATCTACACAATCAGAGACAGAAAGGGGAAAAGAGAGGGAGAGGAATGTAGCGCAGGCTGACACAAGAACAACGTCAAACCTGTATAAACATGTCTCATCGCCTCTCTAAAGGTGTCTGCCTCTTGGAGCTGCACCATTCCTGACTGACATGTCAGCTCTTTGCTTACGATTTGCCTTTCTTTCTCTTTTTTCCTATGACACACACACTTTGAAGCTTTGAAGTTAGGGCAGAACTCCGTTTTCTCGTTTAGCTGTGAACCAAGGAAGGGGCTCTGGGAAAATCGGAAGTCGCCCATGCTGTGAGAGGTTCTGTGTGAGTGTGTGCGTCTCAGGAGGGCCAGTCATTCTAGGTGAATGGGAAGGATGGGACTGGAGCTGTCACGTGGAGGGGCTCAAGTTGCACACAAACTTTCACACAGAGACACACACACATACCATAAAATAGGTGGGTGTCCCGGCAGGACACTGGTACAGAAGCATAGAGCATGTTACGCACATGTATGCGCATAAACACACAGGAAACCATCCTGGTGGTACGGCTGAGCACAGGGATCTACCCGGTTTTATAAGCACTTTGCTTTGGAATTCACTGACATGCGATAGTGAGTTTTGCAATGATCGCAAGTGTTAGAAAGTGCTGGTTAGAAAGGAAAGGGATCTGCTGAGCTATAATTTTGCAAGCCCTATAAGTGTACAGTCATTTTGTCAGGGCGGACCGTCTACTTCCGAAAAATGCTCTTTGCATGCCAAAGAAGAGGCAGACAGGGTGGTAAACCAAGAAAGATAGAGAGATCAGGGATTCCTAGCAGAAAAGGACCAGTTGGAAGAAATTATTCAAAAATCTGTAAATATCTGTGTGCTTCCTTTGAACACCATGAGTAAACTACCATATTTCTGTGGCCATATTATGTGCCTGTAAGCGTCTCATAGTCAGATAAGTCAACATGACATATGCCTGAAAGTAGCATATAAACACGACATAACTGAGTTTGGCAACAATCAAAAGAATTACTTTTCACTTTTTTATAGTAGAAAAACAGTGAATCGTTTGAATGGATCCAAATTTCCATATTTTTCTTAAATATGAATAATTTTCTGAGATTTAAGTCACCCTTATTTAATGGTATTTAGAAAATAAGTTGAAACTCGGAGTAATTATAGAGTTGAGAAGTATCCCTCAAAGAGTTGCAGAGTAATTTCATCAGCACAAATGCTTTCTTGTGCATTTACTGAACTCTTCTCTTACTGGTTCCAAATTCTACATGTCTGGCTGACCAGCTGTGCACTGACTAATTGCTGATTTCCCTTACACGTCTTTAAGTGACAGGTGCAATTAATTGGAGTTCATCGAGTTAATAGTATGCTAATCAAAAACAGCTTTCACTTTCCTGTGCAATCAGCACCTAATTCAGTCAGAAAGTACTCCAAAGTTGATGATGAAATATATGCACGCCTTCTTTAACAACATATGGAAACATTTTCATGAACTGATGCAACTTCTGGCAGAGTAACCTCGAAAAATGTTCACAAATCAATGTTGAAAAAGGCAATATAAGCAAATGTCATGAAACAAGGGGCGGGTCATGAGAAACTGTAATGTAGGATTTCTGCAGCATCAGGCAATGCAACCAAGTGGACATTTTTTCTCTTTGATAGGATGCAGATATTTGCCTGTAAAGCCCACCAAGATTCCAGGGATCCCCCCACTCCAGTCGTCAAGGCCCATCGACCTGCAGGTTCCCTGCTATAACACACCTGACTGGAATTAATGGGCCAATAGCTGACATGTGCAGAGATTTATTTAATCTGAATCAGGTGTGTTCCAACAGGAAAACATCTCAAAACTTGCAGGACAATGGGCCTTGAGGACTCATGGTACAACACAGGGTAGTTAATTTGGATGTGTTCTGCACAATTTTAAAGGTAGAGGTCAGTTAAAGTTTCATTCCTCTATATTACATATTCAGACAGACAAAATGTTAGATTTATGTTCCTGCTGGAGTTTGACTCTTAGAAACAAACAGGGCTTGAACAAAGTAAATGTTTGCCCAATCTGTACATTTTTTAAAAAGTCATCTTTTGCCACAATAGTCATGTCATACACAGTTTATGTAAAATGGGTTCAAATATATCATCTTTCAACATTAAAAGAGAAATTTACAAGTGGGAAAAATGAATTGCTGCTAGTCCCTACCTGTGGATAAAAGCCACGTAACACAGATATGCAAAATTACTTTTTCATTGGTCATTTGGTTTATGATCCCATAACACCAATCAGGTTAAGTTCTTGTTAGATTTAGGCACAGAAACAACTTGATTAGGTTTAGGGATTGATCATGGATTGGGTTAAAATGGCTTTAATGTATGAGGAAGCGTTGTTTTTCCTCTTGAAAGAACTATCTTTTTAACTAAATTAATCTACCATCCATATCCATTTACAAATGAGAAGAGAAATCAGTAAAGGAGTGTAGATGTAGTCTTCAGCTGCACCCGCTCTACTGGCAAGAGCCGCAGATATCTTTGCCTACAAGAAAGATTGCTGGAATTCCTCACTCAGATGGCCACAAATTTAATCTCATTATCTGGGAGGATATGTAATCTGCATTCCAGCCTCTTCAGACGCGCACTCAGTTCTCGCGTTTCAAGTCAGGTACCCATTTACAAGAGGAATGTAATGGTAGAAAACTTAAGTTAAAATAGCTTCCTCCTCACAAACATGAAGGGGAACATGTGGGTTCTGCAGTGAGTGACAGGAGGAACTCCCACTTGTACAGGCACCATGATGAGGCGTGACCACTCCTGACAGGTGTTTTGTCCCACTCAGATGGGCTTGATGTGGCCATTGTCGTGGCCACTTCCACTAAAAAGCCTGAAGAAACCCCACACCGAACAGGAAGAGGCGCTCGGCATGCTACAGCAAACAAGAACGTTTCTGCCTTTACAAACACGAGCAGCTCAGCATCCATCCATCAGTCAATAGGTCAGTGCGACGATGGAGGAGAACAAACAGCAGTGAATGGAGTTACAAAACTTCAAAGCCGCGCACTGCACTCCGACAACGTTTTTCTACTTCTTAGGGTTTTCAGGTGTTTTTATTCTTAAAAGCTGCTTGAATTCACAAGGCTGGCCTGGAATTTAATCTGCAGAAATCTTCTCTGAGCTACAAAAAGAAAGCATTAAAATCCTATTATGATGCACAAAGCCTCCACTGTTTCTCAGTTATGCTACAGCATGCTGTAAGGCACTTAAAAGCTAATACTAACTAGCACCAGAGTCTTTCAAGTCAAGCACGGTTGGGAGAGAGAGAAAAGCTGTTTTGTCCTCTAAGACACCGAAAATAGAGCTTTACAGAAACACAATCTACTGGATCAAAAAGGAAACCGTGTGATGTAGGGATGTTACCGCCTGCTGTCCTACTGCGCTTCACACTGTGGCTGACACTGGTTTTCTTTTACAGCAATATACTCCTTTAAAAGTGGGAATTTTTCAAAGGGACTTTGAATGCGGCCCGTCTAAATCCACTTTGGTACATCAGCTGGAGCTAAACAGAAGCAGGGGGCTCGACTCGGACCGCTCTAACAGGAAGGGAAGGGCTCCGAGTATGGAACACATGAAAGGACAACTCTGTCATCTGGGTGCATTAATGACAGACTGAGCGGCCTTGTTTTGACTCAAGTGTTCTTCTAATATGCATGACAAAAACACCCTTCTGGGATCTTCCTTGGTAAGGCCCCAAAAACCAAACTCTGCTTGCTTCTGCTACTCTTGATGGTATGAACATCTGTGGTGGTAAAGATTCCATCAAATTTCAAAGGAAAGACCTTCTTTTGCAGGTCCATGCAGTGCGCTCAACGTCACCGCTCTTCACTCCCAGTTTATTAAAAACAAGAGGACGGGGAGTTCAAGTGTTGAGCTGCTCAAACTGGGCGCTAAGCTTTTATTTTTAATCACCACTGTCTCCCTTACTATAAAACTGACCTCTCCAGTCCTTCTTTAATGCCCTTGTCTGATCTTGAAAAAGCCGTGCCCAGACTGAATATAATATTCTCAATATTGTCTAATGTGAGACTGCGCTGACTGCACACAAAAAAATCTGAAATGCATATTTTAGAACTTTCCAGCAGTACCCAAGGATATTGCTGACACTTGGATCATTTTCTATGCAGAAACATGGCAGATTTAGGGGATTTGATGGCCACATGAAAAAATGGCAATGAGCTAACTAGAGCAGAGAAATGCTATGGGTCTATGTTGCATCATCTTGACACAAGAGGGGCAGAACACAAATGATGGATGAGGCTCTTAACCAGATGTAAAACAAATAATTCTGAACTTGAAACAGCTTAAAGATAGAAAATGAATGTGATGTCATTAAAAAAAAAAGAAAGAAAAAACTTGAATGCCTTTAAAGGGAAAAAGGGGCTTGAGTATTTAGCATACATGTTTTAAAAAAAAAGACCAAATAGCCATTATGAGAGATTAAAGTAAAGGGAGTGGCCTTACCTGGAAGATTGTTGGCAGGACAAAGAACACAGGACATGAAAGAGAGAGAAAAATGCATTAGACGCTGTTTGCCAAGCTTTAAGCAATATATCAGCACATCAGATGTGGCCTTTACAGTCACTGTACACAAACAGCGCTGTCTAGACAGAGATACCTTTGGGTTTTAGCCATTTCCATAATGGACAGTTGCAGTAAATGTTCTTCCTTTGTCCCACTTTGAGTCACTTTCGGTCAAGACTCATAATAGTAAAACTCCTCAGTTGCACTCATTTTTCAAGGTAAAAGATCTATACCTGTATTCAGACTAATATTGCAGGCATCCATCTTACTGGATCACCACCAAATTGCATAAAGGCCTCTCAGCTGGATGCTGTAACTAAATAAGTATGGATTTTTCTTGCACTCAAAAGTCTGTTTTGGCTGATGTTGTTTGATAAGCTCAACATTTCCCAGGGCTTTTAGGTTATTTCTGGCAATACCATGACAGGACAGATAAAAGAAGAAAAAAATTAGTTTCAAATGGCTAATTAAATGAAAATCACTTGAAGCCACATGTAATGATGACTAGAAGAAGAAATACTGATGGTCAGGATGGATCTTTTAAAATTGCACTGCTTTTATTTTTGGTAAATGTGTTTTGGGCTACAGATAAAGTTCATTTGGGTTATTTTTTTTTCACAGCTCTTTGTTGCTGTACTTCATAAAAGCTTACACTTATTCTCTGCCTGAGGCATGTTTGGATCAGTTCAAGCCCAGACGACAGGATAAGACAAGAGCAGCTAAGTGCAGAGAACCCACCGCCTTCGGTAAACAAGACCTATAACCAAGGTAGCAGTTGTAACAAGGTTTCTGTGGGTGAATATACAGACAGTAATTGTTGCTCCAAGGTGAGTAAAGTGCTGCTGTGGCATACATTAAATTACACTACATCCTTTGTATTAGGTGGACTTCACTGACCCTCTGCTCTCTTTTTAAGTCTCTCAAGGTTTCTGAGTCACTTGACATGACAAAGGTAAAGAAGATTAGGCATATTTTTTCACCTGACTCTGCTGTTCATCCCAAAAATACATCTTCCTCACAAATGTGAGATGAATTAAAACATAACGAACTGGCTTTCCAGCAGTAGAAGATTCATGACCATGAAGCATTAATCCAGGGAACAATCCTGACTCTTTATGCTGCGTTTTTAATTTTCAGTCAGTCCTGGACGTGGCCTCCGAAACAGTTGAGCTTTCTTTTATGCAGTTTAAGGTTATATGGTGTTCATATAATTAGAACATGTATTCATCTTTTTATTGATATGTCATTCAGCTGAATTATATCATTCTAAAGTTCAGGTTAATCCAAAGTTAATGGGCATCAAATGACTTAGTGATATATAATGTTTTTATAATTAAGTTGCCTGAAACACATTTGCTGTTATTCCAACACTTATTTGTCACCGAGTATGAATTATTGTTAAATATAACAACCCAAACTCAAGGTTTTAGATCATTTATGATAGAATGAAATGAGATTTGGCTTCATTATAAGCCTTCAAGTCAGTCCAACAGGAAAATTACTGTTTATTGTTTATCTCAGCAGATTCAAGTCTAGCAAATATAACTCACACAAAGTGGTCAGAGCTGGTGAGTTTGCATCACTGATGTAAATCCATCATCAAATCTACCGCTTGACAGTAAAACTAATGACTGCAGTTCATAGAAACCGTCTCTGCATCTCTATCCTCTCCTTCTCTTTGGCAACCATCCTTCAGCTCTGTGACAACCACTGAAATATTTACAGCTATCAGGCCCTGCATGGTATTAAGCAAGAGCCACAGTGGTCACCTTCCTTTGTCATCCATATTTTAAAAAGGCTTTGGGGGCGCTGCTGAGGCAAACTTCCTGACCCAGAATATGAATGAGGGCTGGAAATCACATACAGCTGGGATCTGATAAGACTTCAAAGCAGTCCGTGAGAAAAAAAAAAAGTGCAAAACCCTGGTGATACAATAAAAAAAACACCAGTATGTCATGAAAGTAAGCGTTTGAGCTCCACCACTCACTCTAAGAAAAGCTCTGCAGAAAAGCTGTGGCACGTGATCCAGATTGCAATTTTTATGAAAACTTTTCTTAGGGCTGAACGAGGAAGATTTGAATCTCCCTAAAAAAAAAATGTTCACAAGGCGATGACAGCATGCAGGGACGGAACGAAGAAAGAGGGAGAACCGAGATTGTGAGAGGAACTCTTAGTTTATCATCCATCCTGGTGCCTTGATGAGGAGATACCCTGCAGTGGGAAAAGACTTCTAGACTAAACATGACGGCTCTCCTTTCTGTAATGCCCCTCTCTATTCCAGGCAGGACTGCTATCCATTCCTATCCATCTAGTGAGGATCATGGGAGCAGCGACTGATCGGTGTCCTTGATTCTTGCACTACTGGTTGGATACAAAAGGGAGAAGTGATAATATTGCACTTCTGGACTGAACCAACCCTATGCGAGGGCTTGCAGAGCAATCATCAAAAGAAGAAATGATGAAATAAAGTGAAAATAAATTTTTAAAAAGTCAAGGTGTTTTAATTATACAGATGAAGACATCTGTACCAAAAGGTTGTGGATGACTGTCCTGCAACGGTGACGCAGTTTGACTCAGCACTGTTTTTTTTTTTAACTACAGACTCCCATATATAAAAAAAGAAAGTCATGTAATGGAAATTGCCAAGAAGACCAACGCTTTAGTTGAACGCCAGTAAGAGTAATCAAGTTCCCGAGCAATCTTCATTACACAGAGAGCACTCAGCTTTATTGAGATTCAGGGAGTGGGAGGGCTCCAGCGTACAAAAAGGATTTATTGATTGCACTTAATGCAATAAGCATGCAGGATCCAGCGCAACAATTTCATTTGATTTTTCTTTATAGCCGTGCTGGGGGTGCTTGGCAGCGGGGTGAGGATCAGGGATGCTGGCAGCTTATGCGGGGAAATCTCCGAGAGAGGACGATAGGACAAGCTGACACAGAATACACACCCAAAAACAAGCTCAACACGTTGGTCTGAGTGACACAGAAAGGCTTCCTCTACATGGATTAACACGGGGTCTTTCATGTCTTTTCTTGATGCAACAAATAACCTCAGCATTAATTTTGTCAGACTAATCACATAGAGGATGCAAACAGCTGGCAACTGCACAGACGGAAGTTGTGTATATTTGGAGAAGTACAACAGTAAATCTACTTTAAAACACGAGGTAACAGACTGTCATAATTTGTCTTGTGGTCTGAAAAAACACCAGCTACTGTCTTTTAATATAAAGATATACATCAGACCCCCCCCCACAACGTCAAGCACAAACCAGACGATCCCCATTGACACTTCTGTCAACTCTTCCTCCGTCCCTACTCCCCTCCCTGACCCTCTGCTTATTGGGTCAGGGCAATAAATACTGTGTGCTGCTCACCAGAGGCATGTTGACTTCAACTCAGCCAATGACACCTGTGCAAAGACTGAGGGGGCAAGTGATGCTGCGGTTGAAATACTAACATATCTTTTTATAAAATTGTCCCGAAAAGAGAGAACAAAGCCTGCTGAGTCACTCTTTGACCCTTGTTTGAAAAGCTTCTCATGAGCGATTTCGTGTTTCGAGGTCTATAATTCTCCACGAGAATCCTGTGGCATCATGTTTGCACGGCGTCTTTCAGGGGTTTAAGATAATGACTACAAGAGAGGGCTACAAGAGAGCGGTGGTTGACATCTGTTTCAACTTTCAAATACAGGAAGTCGAAAATCCAAACAATTTTTGAGGCTTTTGTCCGGCAGGCCTGTAATTAAATTAGGCTGCAGCAGGAGCTCCCACGGGGCTTTGCCGGGATCGCTCGCTGCCGACTAAGTGACAAAGACAGTCATTAGCTCCGCCTGTAAGTTTTCACATTTGGTCCACAAACATTTGCACCAGCTAAATGTTGTGCAAACTTCATCGTTTGCTGCGCTGATGGGAAGTCAATTTAGCTCTTCCAGTTCAAAAGTGGTCAGAAAAGTCTGTAAGAATAGAAAGAGTCCACCTTTAATAAGTTGGTCTGTAAGTGGTTCCTCTCACATGATGTAGTTTTTGTACAGTGAAAAAATAGACAGTAACAACTTTGTCATGACTTATTCACATCAGAGTTCTTATATGGTTTGAGTTTATTCGACTTCATCATGACTTTATGTTGAGATAAAAATAAAGCGGATATGATGCAAATTTGCCGTCTTTTTATCATCTGAGTGCAGGGTAACAAGAAGGGGGGCAATCCCACTCTGGTACGAACCCAAGCAGGTAAATCTCAGATTAAAGCAGAGTCAGAAAGTGTGAGCTTGGTGCTGAGCCCAATGCTGATGAGGTGCAGAGTGGATCTCTGGAAAGGCTTCTCCTTGGATAAGTCCCAGCAGAAACTGGCTGCTCCTTGGTCAGCAACTCTACAAAACTGAAGCAACCCTTTTAAAAAATCAACTCATGCTTTTCTATATTGAACACAAATACCACACTCATTAAATAATGTCTTTAAATATGAATAAATTTAATCAAGATGAATGCAAATGAGGTTAATGTTATATTCATTCTGCCCTTGTCTGGGGTCGTCTTTCGTTCACTCCTGTGGGTTCTCTGCACTCAGCTGCTCTTGTATTCATCAGGCTTGATTGGGCTGCCAGGAGTGTATTGACCTGTACTTGACACTTTCCCAAGACGTATGTGCTGGGTGAAATGAATGGACGGGTGGTGAGCTGGTAATACTGAGATGGATAGACTCAATTCCTTCGGACAAACTCACACAGAGGACTGGCTCCTCTTCTCTCTCTCGTGATTGCAGCGACTGCTTTGTTTGAGTTACTGCCGAGTTATGAATGAACACAATCGCCTCTGGATCACGTCACAGTAGGCCAGGCTTATCGCACATCAGGTGTGAAGCTTTTTCTACGTTTTTTGGGTCACATCACGGGTGATACCCTTACCAGCCGCAGTGCGTTTCATTCGGAAGTGCAGCAAAAGAAGAGGATGGATACAATTTATGTGTGCGTTTGTGTTCTCGATAGGGCAAATAGCTGGATGATGAGCAAAGATGCTGAGAATACCAGCAAGCTAAGCTGCCGGTCTTAAAGTATCTGAAACCTCAAGTGGGAGCTAAATTTAACAGGGCAGATTCAAAATAAAGTGCTACTGTTGCATGTTTCAGAAAAAAAGACAGATGCAAAGATGCATGAGAGAAATGGGATACCCAGCCCTCCATCGTCTGAAATAGTGCATGCCTTTCAAACCCAAACAATACCTAAAGCCAAGCTTACCCTACATGCAGACAAGACAAGCTTACATTCACGGTGTGGGTAGAACAATATGCTTCGTCTTATTTACCTAAGTGCAATGGAGAAAGCATGACAACCAAATCAGGATTGAGCTCAGTTTGACTGGTTACAATACGTCTAGGAAGCAGCAAAGCATCCTAGATATACACAGAGCAGTAGTTGACACCTAAGTGTAAAAATTTCAGCTAAAAATCACGTCCATTAAGCTCAAACTGGTTCAGTAATAAATGAAGAGTTCTTTGGTGGATAAGTTGGCCAGATTTCAATTCAATCAAAGAAATGGGCAGTCTTAAAATCTTTGTGTTTAAAATTTAGTGAGAGCAGTATGGCTTATGGAACATGGACAGCTGAAAGCTCTCTTTCACTGTCTCTGATGTTAAATGATGGGTATAAAGCAAATGAGGGGGCTGTACTCTACAAAATGTTGTCTGCTTTTCTTTGCAAGATTTAGATAAAGTTATAAGTCTGTGGGCTTTTGGAGAGTGCATGAAACACCCTAAAGGAACTGGCAAGAGTTTAGCTTCTTTCTTAACTTCAAGACAGATTTTTTAATGTTAACAGTAAAGAGTTGGAAAATGTCAAATCTCACAAGGGACATTAAAGCAGAATTCACTTGTTTTTCTTATGTAAGAACGAACAAACGATCCTCTAAGTGCATTCAATTACGTTTCTCATAACAGATGGTGCATCACTAGTTGTGTTTTAATATGCCACCAGATTGCGTTACACTTCTTCACTTGCATACAGTGGTTTTGGTGTCTAATTTGTTGTGATTTTGAAGTTTTGTATTTTAGCTGATCAGTATTAATTATGTGCCTTTTCATATGTACAAAACATACATCCTGTGTATAGGGAGCGATTGCTCTCTGAATATTCTAATTATCACTTTTATATAGAAATACATCTTAGTTTTGTTTTCCATACATTCTGGTTTCTGCTATAAATCATCAGTGATGGAGCCTGAGTTCATTAGGTCTTTCAGACTTTTGATATAATGATAAAAATAATAGAATGCATCATCAAATGTCGTCACAAAGACACAAAAACATTCCTGTGAATGCCTGTCTGGCTTGCGGTTCCCACAGAGCCCTGGTCTAATTGGCTACCTGACCTGAAGCCCAAGCCTCCCTACTCTCCCTTAACTTCAAGGCTTTCACCTTCGACCTCTGGCAGTGAGAAATTTCATGGCTCTGTGATCTTTCTCTTTCCCAACTTCCTCTCTTTTGCACATACGTTCTCTGTTTACATGTATGTTTGTGCATAAGTGTAACAAAATTTTCCAAATTCTCAGATAAAGAAGTCTAATTGCATAGAAAGATTGTTATCTTGCCTGTTGGTAATGCTTAGTTGAGTGCATGCAAACTCTGGGAAAACATTTAATATACTGTGAAAATGTTTTCTGTCCTCCTCGCTCCCCTTTATACAACATTTATTTGGTCACACTGCTTGCTATGGGGGTATGAATCTGAGGTCATGTGACCAAACCAAATTGGGTCAAGCTTGAAGATTGACTACTATGCTTCCTTCAGAGTTTCACACTGCAATGAATCATTTAAAAAAAAAATCTCCTTCACATATACACACACATATATACACACAACACGTAGTGTCTCATCAGAGCAGCACTGAGCAAATAGAAACTTCCTAAATTAAGAACGTTCGTCAAACCAGGACTTTCCGAGGCAGGCAGAGAGAAAATTTAATTCAGGAGGAGCTAGAATATGTAACGATTCTGTTCTTATCTCATTGAATGATTCAAGTAATAAAACTCTCATTTTATATGATCAGACTGTCAAAACTTCACCTCCAACTAAATACGGACTGTTATGTATCCGTCTCTCCACGTTGGGTTTGAATGTTTCCTCACTAGTTCAAGGATTGCTGTTGCTGGTTCAAGACATTCTCCCTCACGGATGCGCTCCTGCTAGTGTTTGCAGCTTTTTCTCTCACAACTGATTACATTCTCCCTGGAGCAAAACAATTCCATTTTAATGTGACCAAAAAGACTCTCGGGCTCTGTTTGACAATCCCATTCATGAGAGAACATGTTTGCCGTGTTACTGTGCTGTTGTGTGAAGACTAAGGCTGCATTAAAATGGAGCGTTGAGCTTTTAGCCTGCAGGTGAGGATTTAAGACAGTGAAAACACAGCGAGTTTACATGGAAACAACAAAAGACTCAACAGAGGAAACGTGAGTCAACCTGTAGTGGTAGCATAAGGCTCGCTCTCAGCTTACTGAAATATGTTACTGATGAATCAGGGTGATTTCAAGTACCCTGTATGTGTCATTGCTGATTATGTGCATGTTTGTGTAAGCGCCAGTCAGCTTCCTCAGATAAGTTCCCGGTAACACACTGCTAATTCACAATGCATGCTATGTAATTGCATGTTTCCACCTCTTAAAATGACAAATTCGGCTGACAGCCTTCATCTGTACTTGCACTGCAGGAAATGACACTGACCCACAGTAATGAATCAAGACAAAGCTTGAATGTTTCACTGTATGTGTTGGGGGGGGCTGCCTGCAGGGCTCAGTGGCAAACAGAGTGAAGGAGGGAGGAGTGGAATGAGAAAGGATCCCATTGTTGCAAAGGAATAAGAGTGCAGAGGCATCCTGACACAGGTATTCTGCTACATAAGGCCAGCATTGTGCAGAAAGAGCATGCGGACTGGCACAGAAAAATGACGAGAAGGTCCCCTCTTCTCCACCAAATCTGGCTTCAGACACCTGCTTTGCTCCTGACCTTGGAAAAGCTCTCAGTTACCTTCCAACTCCGGCATATTTGTGGACAATACAATGTTTCAATGAGGTGGGGAATTCTTTTCTGCAGGCATTTACTTCCTTTGCTTTCTGTGTGGGGCTCACTATGGACACCTTTTCCCCCCAGAAGGATCATGGTGGACCCTCTCGTCAGGGAGATTCAGGTCACCTGGTCTTGTTGCACTATAATTAGGTGGACTTCAAGCGAAACGACCCAGAACTTAAACAGAAACTGGAGTGCTGCGTTGGTCAGCTGCTTAACATAGTTAAACCAGTCAGTGCGCTCAAACAATCTGTTAATATTAACACCTTTTCCACCTTATCTTGTCTTGACTGAAATTTATTGCTGTGACTAATGTAAACTGTTTCTCTTGATAATTTACTGTAAAATAGTTTGGAGTAACCAATAATTGTGAAACGGCAAGGAGATATAGCTCAGGTTAAAGGTTCTCACTCCCCTCAGGGGTCTTCAGCTACAGAAGAAACTGCCTCCTGAAGCTCTATATACGACAGGAGAAGGCACAAAAAAACTTCTAAACAGCTCCGGATTCCCAGAGAACTGATGTGAGGCTGCCCCCTGCCTCTACTGCCTGGGTCGCCACGGCATTTCTCTCAAAGAATTCCTTTCTCCTCTTTGCCCCCCCCACCACCACCACCATACAGGGCAAATGGAGATACAGTTGCATTGACTCATTTATTGTGGGTCCAATGAGCTTTTCTCTGGCTCCTCAGCAAGCGGTGGCAGTGATCTAATTACCAGTGGAGAGATGAAGTCCTCTCCCCGAGCATAGCTGACGGGGCCATTCTTCTTCTGAATAAAAAAGAAGCCCGGTGCCCACAACAAGTCGGCTCCTCATCATCGAAGAGCTGAAAGTAATGCTGGAGTGCATTAGTTACAGAGATGCTACGCAGCAAAACCGATGGGGCCACATTGATCCCCATCAGCCTTTAAGAAAAGCAGCCACTTGATAGTCGTTCTCATCCAGCATGAAAGTCACCTTCATGCAGTTACAAAAACACAAAGGAACCATCACCCGTCTGTTGAACTTTTCCCCGGAAAAACAATTGGATTTCCACCAAATTGCCTAATGGCCTTGTTCAGAAGGAGCAGCCTCTGGCTAGGTACGCACCAGAGGTCGGACATGCTTCGCATGTCAATGAGACAGTAACAAGGCTTACTATACACAAACCCCGTCCAAGTCCATGTCACACAAAACACTTGAGCACCGTTGCAGCTGCATTCCTCCGGCTTGTCCCTCAACAAACAGCCGCATTCACCTTTAGGAAATGGCCTGACCTGCTCAAGCCAAAGTCCGCCACCGCAAAGTGCTTTGTCTTGCCTCTTTTACAATCGGGACAGGACCACACACATGACACACACTGTGGGCATGACCAGTGCTGGTATTGTTCCCATGGTTGCTAAGGTGCCTTTGAAATGCTGGTACAGAAGATGGCCACAGTTTTTAAAGCCAGTGAAAAGCCTCTGTTCAGCCTGTCATCACCGCTGATAATATATTTGCTCAAGCTTGATGCTTTAAAGGGAACACAAGGACATTTGTGGATAAAAGCGAAGTTCAGAGGCGCGTTCTCTAAGAGAAACCTACATACGCGATGAAACATCCCTTGACACACTGACAGCAGGCAGTTGTGCTGTTTCCTAATTGCTGATTTGAGGTAATAAACTTTCAGTTATAATTACAGTTGATAAAATTAATTGTGATGGCCCTTACAGACATTATGCGTGAGAAATCCAGACAGAATCCCTCTCATTAGGTATTCAAATGAGGGGGATTATGAGGGGGAAAAGCGTTTGAATCAAGTCAGCCATGTAAAATGCTTCTAATCCTTTTGTCAGACACAATGCAGCACTTTTGTTTTAATAGCCCCGCTCGTGATGAATCTTTCAGTTTGGGTAATGATTCTGGACGATGAAGGGACACTTCTGTGAAGATCATTTTCACAAAGTAAATCAATGGATGAATCTGCCGAAATGCGTTTTTGGCCTGCATACATTTGAATGAAATAAGCTTCAGTACGAGTCAAGCTGTTACACTGAATCAAAAATCTACCTGAATATAATTTGGTAACACAGACTTCATCCACTGGTTCTAGCTTGGAAAATATCACAATGAACATCCATATAGTTTGTTTATAATCAGAGTTTTAACCATGGTGAGAGGGTAGAAGTTAAAGCACCTGTTGCAAAGTCAAGAGAAGCTTTCAAGTATAAACCAGGAGCATGGTCAGTCAGGCATCTGGTTTAAATCGCTGTTAAATATTTTTCTTGTGGATATGAAATGAAGGAACAAACAACCTCTGCTAACACACAAAAGATTTTGTGTTTTAAGAAAGACTTCAAATGAATTAAAGGAGATATACCTGATATTAAGTCAGGCCATTTTAGTTAGACAAAGCAGCTAGTTTTTAGCTTTGGCGTGACGCTCTTTCTTGGTCAATGGGTTTAACTTTTGTAACTTCCGGATTCCCCAACGGAACGCTCTTACTGGCAGATTAGAATCTGCAAGTTCCACAAGTTAACCTCGTTGGCAGAGAAAGAGCATCACGCTAAAGCTAAAAAGTAGCTGCTTTCGCTAACCAAAATAGCCTTACATAACATCGAGTATAGCTCCTTTAGGATCATGGACAGAACTTTGCAAATCACATCTAACAAAGACCTAACAAAGATTAACATGAGGTGGCTCGACAGCTGACAAAAAACTATTCAGAGATTTCAGGAACTCTTTGGAACAGCACTCTTGATGTTCATTGCCGGTGCGGATCTTTCCTCAAAGAGAGTTTCAATGAGTAGCTAATTTGTTCTACTTAATTGCAACAAGCTCACGGCCTGTTCCACCAAACCACCTCATGAGGTCCGAGACTTCCTGCTGTTCAGCTGAATCAATGCAGAAAATTGGAGGCAGGTAAATTTTATGTCTCACTGAAAAACAACAGTTGTGTCATACATAAGGCTCCGATTCGACAAATGTGACAAGCAATCTGAAATCACAAACAAAGGACAGCATTGGTTGTTTCAGTGAGAAAAAGCCCATATATGGTGGTTTCCTTTTAAAAAAGTGTATAACCTTAAAATAAAAAAACAAAAGGGCAAACACTAGCTTTATGGTTTGAGTAACTCCAACTAATCAAATATTATTTTTAAAAATGTATCCCTGCATTCTTTGGTAATTAACATGAAATTCAGCAGTGTAACTGTAGTGAGGAATAAACAATCAGACTCAGCCAAGAGCAGCAAGCAAGGCATAAAAAGCAAAGATTAACCACTTTACAGTCTGAAATGCCTCCCTGATGCTTACATTACTGTTAATTTCTAATATCATTAGCATCATGCCAGTCAGTGTCATGCTAATTAGGGTTTAACATGACAATAAGATTTTCTAAATGAGCAGCCAAGGGAAAAGCGGCTATCATATAATTACATAGCAATGAGCTGCATATCACAGCTTCAGCATGATCTCCAACATTATGTCTGTCATGCTTTTGTTTCCAGGGAGTAAAGGTGCTTTCAAGCGCATACAGAGCAGAACAATCATGACACTTTGTTCTTAATTTCATGTTATATTAACAAATCTTTCCAAATGAATCTGTTGTGATTAGCATATGAAGACTGCAACAAAAAGAAATGACTAATGCTAATGAGGAGAACTTAACCAGTGGAAATCTTGGAAATCAACTAGTACCAACATCAGAAACACCCATCACTAAAAAACAAGTTGTCATGACAATTGGGAGCAATGTCAGGACTCTTTAATGTCTTTTCACAAATAAAAGCTGATCTGAGAAGTTAAACTAGAGATATTTGCGAAGTGCCATATTGGAAACTAGGACTGAGCGACTTCCTTACCCTAATCGCTATTTCCAGCTAAATTGAAAATGCAAAAGAAAAAAGAAAACTTCAAACATCAACTCAAAATGTTATCATTTGAATTACATTATTTGCCAATAACTTGCTTTGCTGTTTATTTCAAGCTGCATTTTGGTGTGGTGGTTAGCATCATCTCGCTGCAAGAAGGTTCCTGGTGCGGACCTGAGGCTTTTCAATGCAGAGCTTGCATGTTCTCCTTCTGCATGTGTGGGTTTTCTGCTGGCACTTTAGTTTCCCCACAGAATCCAAAAAACAATGCATGTTAGGTTATTAGTGTCTTTAATACCTAAGGGCTTGTTTTACGCACATAAACGCTGTCAAACGTCACTGCCCACATTCTCCCATGCGTGCTTTAAATTGGCAGTTTTTGTTAGGCAATACATCTACAAGGAAGCACAGAGTCCAGAGTTTGCTTCTGAGTTCCAACGTTGGTTTCAACATCAAAACACAAACCTGGGACGGTGGAAAAGCTAGGGAAAATTTGCCTTCTCAGGAAAAAAAGTTCTGCCATTTCTGTCCAGGGCTGTAAAAAAATGTGCTGAAATGTGCACCAAATGAATGCAAAGGATGGAAAGAGAGCTCTGTCCATGTGTGATTAATTTTGAGCACCAAGAGTGAATGTAAGCATTAGTTGTCTGACACCAAAATCCAACACTTACAGGATTATTTTGATCACTAAAATTTCTAACTTTTAAGTGTAATCATTGTTAAGAAAATCATCAAATAATAATTAAAATAATTAAATAAAGGATTAAGCCCCTTGACTTTTTCTATTATACTTTCATTTAGTACGTAAGCAGCAGTTGTACAACAAATCTCTTTGGCCCGCGCTCACTGAAAGCACTGTAAGTGAGAGCATGTGGGTGTTAAATCATTTCATGCATGCGGTTACCTCTGCATGATCAGAAACACATGGCTGCATGAAAAGCAATAGCTAAAGCAAATAGATCGAAGTGCAAGCTAACACCTGTCCATCTCCTTGGCAGTCCCATGTAATGTAATAAAAGTGGCTTAAATGAAAGGACAACAAACTAACAGGTGTCTCTCAGTTGCTTTCATAATTTGGAAGTACAACACTTCCTCTTTGAGCTCTGGGGACTTCACCGAGTGGGACCATATGGTTTCAGGATCTGCATCCCATTAGGTAATATAGCCGCCAGCCTACACTTGGATCTGGTTTGCAGAATTTGCAGATCAGTGAAGTACAGCAGGGTTGAAACTGCCTAAAGCTATTAGGGTTGACAGCAGCTGAAGCACAGAATTACTCTCACCGCTGCAGCCAGGTGGCTCTGGGGGGCATCTCTCATGAGCTCCTCTTCTTGCTTTTCATTACCACTTTGACCAAGTAGTTAACCATTCACACCAAGCAGGAGTGAGTCTGGAGAGATCTGGGTAAATTGGCTGGGAAGTCCGCTGGAAAGGCGCCAAGGTTTCCTAAACACTCAGGTCGTCTCCAGATGGAAAAAGGAAGGTTTCCTGGGTCAATCTGAGAGGATATGATGGGAAGGAGCCACTACGCTGCAGCTGTCAGGAACAGGATCCTGAGAGGCTGGGGGTTAATAAGGGCTGGCAGGGGTGTTCCCATGGTAATTACCATGGTTACCTTAGGCCTCAGCCACCATGTGACCACAAAGGAGGTTGAGTCGATCTGGGTGAGAGAGCTGAGCAGTGGGTGATCATGAGGACGGGAAAAAATTAATAGACTGATATTTTTTTCAGATTATATTTTCAGTAGCTCCTATGACTCGCTGCTAAGTCACATTTACAAATAGGGATAAGAGATCTAGTTTAAAGACACAGTGAATGAAATTAGGTGAATTATTTCATTAATGGAAAGCAAGCTCTGACATTCCACCATAATGACAGAAACCTCATAAACGTTTTCACTGTGTAAACTCTAACAAGTATCATTAACATACCAGAAAATGGGTTGTTTTAATTTCAGTGTAAACAATCCTTCTTGTACTCATTCTTATTTTCTTCCTTGTACTTTTCATTGGCAACAACAGAAGTAAAAAAGACAGATATTATGTAGGAAAAAAAGACTTAAAATGGGAACAGTTACCTTCTCTGTAAACACTCTTTGACCCTCCCATATTAACAATCAATTCTTCAAAAACCTATTTACTATTTGATATTTGCTCACACATCAAAAACTACAGTCTGCAAAGCAAATGATAGCTACAGGTATGTGTGCATTCATTACTTAACTGTCAGATACCCAATGCCATTATTTACATTTACACAGAGACTGTTTCATTTCCTTACCTCAGCAGTCACTTTAAACGAACCAAATTACCCGTAGATATTTGTACACAGACAAAAAAAAGGCTGTGCTGTAAGGACTGTCATTACTAAACATCTGCATCAATGTAAAACTGTGTAGAAGGGCCAGCTGGTTGGGAATGTTATTTACTGTGGCAGGTCTTCTACACAAACTTGCACATGTACTGAATGTGTGAGTTGTTCTGAATGGGGCCGGTGGGTACTTTTTTTTCCATGCTATTTTGGGGAGACCCATGAAGTTTACGTAAATCAAGCCCGGGGGGTTCATAAGACTTATTAAAGTCATCAAAACATTAACATGCATTAAATAAAATTATACAGACTTTAATCACGATAAGTGGGTAATAAACTGCTGTTTCAAATATTTTAGGGATTAATGTCTGATGAAAAAACTTGTGGCAAAGTTGAGCAGAAATGTATTTTATGGGAGATGGAGTTGTACTGTGCTGCATAATGACGAGGAAATGCCAAAAAGGAAATGTTCTGCATAACTGATGATCAGAGTCAAGCGGCATGGACTTGTTGTTTATCAACGTCATGATTGTGAGATCTAATCCAGAGGAAGCTTCTACAGATGTTATCACGAGCCTTTCTGCAGAATTCAAGTAAGGTCTCCAGAAAAAAGAAAAGGGTTTTGACAGAAGAGGCAAATCACTTACTGATACAAACACGAAGAGGGTGAAAATGGGGACGAAATGGTGTAGAAGTTAACTGAAATGCTTTGTAGCAAACAAACTTCTGAGCAACACATTCCAGACTTTCAAAGTTTGACAAACTCTCGGCTCCACTAACCTCCGATCGGTAAGTAACTCAAAATTGTTAAAAACTGTGTATTCTTCCTTTTTCTGGCCACGGAATAGAGATCAAACTTTGAGTAAAGTGTGGCGGAAGACAGAATTCTAAAAGCAAGAAAAGCACAGTGATGTAATGGTGTGCTGCTGCTGAACTCCCTCTAGTCCCATTAAGAACTGATGTGAAATGATCTATAACTGCGGTGGATAATCTGACATGAGATAAGATGCCTCAATGTCTCACAAAAAAAAAAACAGACAAAAAAAAACAAAACAAGAATAAACCCAAGGGGAAATGAGGTGTTTTGAGGCTTAGTTTAGTTGGTTTTGTCTTCTGTTCTACTGAGCGGTTGGTGTTTTAGCCCGGGGCTCGCTGGACAGCAGCCTGTTCTACTGTCTGGGCGGCAGTCCAGCCTGGTGGTGGATGCCTTAACCCCGTGGTTGAACCTGAGCCCTGCAGCTGCTCATTATTGTGTAGTGGAAGTCCTGGGATTGTTTTATGAGCCATGCGAAGTCAGGAGGGATTGTCTGCCCACTACAAGCTAACAAACCAGTTACATCAATAGTGAGTCCTGGGACACATCGCTAGCACAGGCTAATCCCAATATCCAATTTAAAATCTGAGAAATGATAACCAGATGTCAGACACACATGTTCCTGCCTTCAGGGCCAATAGGGAGCAAAGTAGAGGAGGTTATGGAGGACATGAGACTCATCCTCTTGGTGGGATTTGACAGATTTTGGTGTTTTCCTCACTTCCAGGGCGGTAATTCCAAAAGTGTTTTTTTTTTCTTTATTTAGTTAGTGATCTGTAGGAAACAGAGTATTTGTTTGTTTATTGAAAAGTTAGGGACATCCTGAATAAAACTGCATGTTAATATGATTTACATTTCCATAAAAAGAAATGATATTTAAACTATTTTTTTCTGTTAATTACAGTGTGTCAGTGTTGGATATAAGAAAGAAGCTCCAAAGCCGAGGCACATAGCCAACAGAGAAATGTTATAAACTGCAGCTTCGACCACATGTGGCTGGAACCAGCAGCAGGTAAAGCTTATTAGACAAAAATGCTGCTGCAGACACACACTTTTACAGTCTGTTACATGGAATGAAAGAACTTCATATACTTAGTTTTCCATTTTTGAAACTTTATCAAAGTTTACTTAATCTAAAAAGAATAAACAGATAAAAGCTTATCCAACAACCTAATCAGAGGTTTTATGATAAAAACAGTCGGCTAGTCTATAACTCAATGATACCAGCACTGATGTAGGTTCGGGTTGGATGTTCCTTCCATCAGGCTACATGAAACTACCAGGAAAATCCTCCCTAAGTCTTGTTCTGGGCTTGACTGGATGATGTGTCTGTCCATCCCCATTTATCACCACTGAAATTCATCAATCAGATAAATAAGACGCAAGTTTTTACTTTCAATTAAAACTGGGAAGATGTAAATCCTTATACTCATACCGTGCACCATTTGTCAAGTGGTCTATTCAATGGTGGGGTGTGTCTGATCAAGTTGCTTCCTTTCCTTAGCATGTGTTGTAGATGAATCACATTCTGATCTATTTATTGCTATCATCTGAGATATTGCTGTCAGACCACAATGTTTCCTTCTTCTCAATGAACAACAGCTGTCCTAAGTTTGATCTTTAAATTCTAAATGGATTTTAGTCAATAATTCTCAAAGCAGTCAGTGTACTTTCGCCACAAGTACAGATCCCTTAACATTTTTCATTTTCTTGATACAAATGAATCGAAGCACAGACGAAACTTTAAATCACAGACTCTTCTAACTTCACATTCTACCTGAACACACCTTGATGATCTCATGCGGAAAATCTTCACCACCTTTGCTGTTTAAATAATCAAAAGGGTCTGCAAAATCTAAGAAAACACTCCTCTGGTTGACCCCTGGCTGCTTGTTTTAGGTCAGTAACTCCACTGAGTGCATTTGTCAGACTCCTGTAATCATTAGCTAGAAGCCTTAATGAACAGTTCGTTCACCTCTCTCACTCCAGCCCTTCTAGCTTCTTATCACCACTACTTGACGCATACGAACGGGCAAACACTGAGTCATTGCCTCTGCATTTCCGACCTTCAATCACAACATCTAATCACTTTAATTTTTAAACACCTCCTCCCGTTACACAGTGAGCAAGCATTATAGGACAGAACTGAAAGCTCCTGCCGTGAATTCTGGTTTCAGCCTCCCTCATCAATCCAAACCAGGTATTTGGACCGAACTCAGACACTTCTTCATTCTTGCTGCGTCAGTTTAAAGACACATTGTTTATAACAATGAATATTTGGCATTTATGCGATGCTTTTTCAAAGGTTTGTGTCTCTTAAAACAGGCGCAAACCTGTTAAGTGGCAAAAAAAAACATGCAGCTGACTGAGGAATGCAAATGCATTTTGCGCTTTTTTCTTAAACGAATATGAAATCTGGTCGATTCTGCCAGAACGTGAAAAATACTGGGAGTAGAGGATGCAAATAAATCAGCTTTGCACGTGCAGCTTGATTTGCTAAACAAACAGATTGCACTAGCCGTTGTTCTGCCTACATTTAGTCCTTCTGAAAGGCCGCCGGTAACCAGCTCACATGCGCACAAACAGCTGCAGCTGGATGTGAGGCAACAGCTAAAAAAAAATCAGTCTGATTTAGAATATTTAAATCAGACTGATGCACTGGAGGCAATTTCTGAACTTATGGAACAAAAACTAATAAGTGTTTGAGCGATCAAATTGAAACATATCTACTATCTAATGTCTAATATCTTGCCATCTTTTCTTAACTTCGTCTGATGTTGTTCTTGTTTTTCTGACTGGTTTTACTTTTTGGCAAATATCCTCTATACTGCAGTACTTCTGGTCACATTCAGAAGTCTTTGCCGTATTTCTATTTGACTCTTCTAATATTTCCATCTCCATTTGTTTTCTGTGTGCGCCTTTCTTGCTCTCCTTCTACACAGCGAATCAATAATCCTCATTTACATATGGCTGTTTGTTGTTATCAATAGCTCAAACACTCTTAGTAGATCACCCAAATCATGGAAAAACGACTGGCTCAATTCATTTCCAAATTGACGTCCGCTTTTTAGGATCTTCATAAATCATTTGATTTTTGAAAGGAATGCTCCAAAAAACAAGATAGAATATTTTGATCCTCTGTAAACAGTGACAAAATGTTATGCGCACAGAAAAATATGCTTGAAATACCAAGCGTCACTTTAAGTGTGAATTCCTCACACTTGCATAGCAATTACAGCACAGCAGCTTTCTTCACACCTGACAATCATCCTTCAGCTGTTATTCTTCTCACATCAGTGGAAGGTGCAACTAAAGTATATGAACTCCCCCGACAGGGAGATGTAAGGTTTAACCAGGGGATATCACTAGGTGTGTGAATCTTGCAGCAACTCACGATTCAATTCGATTACGATTCTTCGGGTAACGATTCGATTCTGTTTCGATTATCGATTCAAACCGATCGTAATTAACATTCAATCCTCTTTTAGTAACAAAATGTGCTGATTAACTCCGTTCCTCTATAAGCCCTGAGGAATTGTTCCATTAGTTGAAAGAAAACTGATCATCAAAAAACGGTTTAAACTTAGCTAATATGGCAAAGTTTAACATGTATTTGTCACTTGGCAGCAGCTTTGAAAGTAGTCAAGCTAATAATTTTTAGCCTTTTAAAAAAGCGATTCTTCTGAATCTCGATTCTGATTAAAAAAGGTTGCAGGATGGCGCAGGCCACTGCCATTCCTTCAGCAGGTATTAAAAAACTATAACCACAGCCGTTTAATGCAAATCGCAGGAGTGTATTTTACCATCATCCAACACAAACTAACTCACAAAAGACTAAATTACATCACCCCTTAACCAATTACTTAAACCATCAAAACTACAAATATATTACTAATGAAAAATAACTACTTCTTTCCCAGTCTCCCCCCTCTCCTCAGACCACTTAGTATGTGCCAATCAAACCAATTAAGCACAAAACACCAACCAACCAAATAGGATCCATCTTTAGTAGATTAGTACATAAAAAAACCAATAAATGGCATCAGGGTATGCATATAAACCAGAGGCCCTGCTCAGTAAGAGGGTATCTACATCTCCTTCACGGGAGTGTTTTTCTTATTTTGAGATCCGGTTCTAAGGGGATTATGAGAACCAGTAGCACCATATTAATTAATTCGGAATTATTCATTCGGAATTAAAAAATGGCCAATGATTCTTTCAACACAGGATCATTTAACTTTACCATCGCTCCCAATCTCTGTGTTTTGTTTAGGATGTTAAAAGCGAAAATTTACAACTGTTGCAAATATGCCATTTTTACACAATACATTGTCTGGATATTTTCACAATTTCCTTTGTTAAAAGAAAATCTCTGGAGCAGGAGCTAAAACTAAATATTAATGGCACTGTGTAGCTGTTCACTGAGCTTAACCCGAGAATGCAGTTTGCACTGGCAGTGAAGCAGTTTGTCCTCACTGCTCCACTGTCCTTTGTTGGCAGAAGAACTGCCACTTCAGCCTCCTCTGTTTTCCTGCACAATGCAGCCCCTCAGACTGGAGACCCACTTTTCTATGTGAGCCCCCACATGGAACCGATAAGAAATAAAGACTGAATTTGTTTCTTTTTAGAGCATCACAGTTGGAAAACTGTGTCTCCACTTCAGGGATCTTTCTGACTCAGTAATGTGGCTTTTCTCTCACTCTTTCCCTCATCCCCATTCACCTGCTCCTCTGTTGCAAAGAAAACACCTGTGTCCACAACGCCGCTCATTGTTAAGACCTCCATGTTACAGGTAGCAATTTAGTGAGCGTATAACTTCAGTCAAATCCACCCACAGTGTTTGAAGACGGGAGAATCAAAGTGTGTACTGGCCATAAGGGCTAAGCTGGCACATTCACAGAAAGGAGAAAAAAAAATCAATCGAAGTCAAGATTACAGTCGTTTTATAAAAGGTCTTGTTTTTAAAGAAAGTATAAGCATGAAGGTTAGAAAAAAAAGGGTAACTTGGGAATAAAAACAATCTTTATCAGGTGATAATTATTATTAATTTGAATGTTTTGTCTTTCTTGGAGTATTTGCTGATTAACCCCATAATATTTCCAAGCAAAGATCTCCCTCTTATTGATATATCATAAAACTGCAACGTTCAGTGTAAGCATCAATTTCCAGCAGGATTCAGAGAATGTCCGACTCGACGAGTGACAACAAAACCGTCCACTCTATTATTGGCAGGAAGATAAAACACCAGAGCATGAACAAGGTCAGTGATACATACGTACAAATCATGAACAAAGAAAGGAGAGATGTCCACAAGTCAAAAGAGGTGTAAATATTTAATTTAACTTCCTCCTCTGGTTCACTAGACAAGCTTAAATTTTTTTCCAGGGCCACAATCAAAGATGGCAGCCAGGCTGTCAGGCCTCGACCGTCAACTGAAGTAGTTAATAATGAATGAGCAGGCAGGCAACCTGCAGCTAACTCTTATTATGTCTGGCTTCTTTTTGAATCATGAATATAGTCGTTGTTTCAGGACAATGCTGGGGAGAATCTGAGGAGAGGGGTCAAAGAGTAAGACTGTGGGAGGCTTGAAGGTAGTGGTGTCAAAGTGGAGCGGAAGCTCTGAAGATAATGGGCAAGTGCTGCTTTTTCATACTCGGATGGACGTGTTTAGTTTGGAGACTGAGCGATGGGAAGGGATATGTGTAGAGGAAAACTTAACATAACATCGGAGGATGGATAGGGAGCCCTTCATGTTTTTGGATGCACATAAAATATCATTAAAAAATGCTAAGAAACTGAAATTTCTTAATTTTGCAATGGTTTTTATTCTCATATATGGTGATTTTTGCTTTCAAAATAAAACAAATCAAGTTTGATTCGGGGAGATGAAGACAACTTTTACAAAAAAGCTCTGACATTGTGAACATTTCACTCACATGACTGATCACATGATCGATTCAACAGAAACAACATGGCCAAAACTTACAGATATGAAAAAAATGTCTGGCTAAAAGAAAGTCCTCTCTCCAGTTCATATGTATCGCATACGATAGACGACATCTGCAGAATTTCCAGTAAGCCACCACTATCTGCTATGCTATTTATTACAGTCTAAACTTCCAACCATCTTACAAATGCTGCTTTTTTCACTCCAGCCCAGTGCATTTTCTTAATAACAATTTTTGCTTTAGATTCCCTCGGCTGCTCTTGGGCAACATGGCCACAGATAATTGAAAGGATCAGGTGGAATGAAAGTGGTAAGCCAAACAATTATTGCAAAGAAAGAGAGATTATCTGTTCCAAAAACATCACACTAAAAAAAATCTAAAAAAAACAACTAACAATGCACCCATTCATGCAAACAGAAAAGTCTAGATTTCTACTCATCCAACCACTGCATATTATGCCTTTAGGATATAATAATGTAAGTATGACTTTGCTCCTCTGATTACATATAGCCAAAAAGGACTTCCTTTAGCTTCCTTCTATTCATCCTTGAGAGTTTTGCAAGTTTTGAGTATACTTTGTAAGTCGCCTCATCTGCACCTTCCTGTGGTTCCGTATCTGTGCCAGCAGCAGCGGCTTTGCCACTTTGTCTTCTCCAACTCTGCGCCAAATGTTTGCTTGGGCTCATCCCCAGTCCTGTCCTTCGCTCTAGTTCTCACTCCCCTCTCACTTGGCCCCGCTCTCTCAGTCTCTGCACAATCAAGTGCCGCTGTCAGCGATGGGCATTTCATTACCTAAGTGCCAATTCCTTAGCAACGGAGCAGGTACTAGAGCATTTGACCGGGCGCTGGAAACAGAATGCTAATGAGATGGCTCCAGCTACTGCCTCAGCCCATACTCTACAGCCCCGTCTAGAATTAGAGGAATTAGAAACAACTCACCATGAGCAAGCAGTTTAGGGTTATGGTGTGCGTTGTTGTACTCATGTTGTTGAAGTTTACCCTGAGTTATGTCCCACCCAACAAGTTCAAACTTTATCCAAACCTCTGTTTGGATAAATTGCATAAGAATTGTGTTATCAGTGCTATTTGTAGTGGTTTGTACACTAGATGAAAATGTTATCTCTAATCAAAAGAATCCATCCCTCCCTTTTTCTAAACCCATAATCCAATTCAATTCCTAAACAATCAAACTGCTTAAAGAAAGCAGGGTAAGCACTGAACTTCCAGTAATACAGTAATCTAAAGGCCAGAAACGTATTCCTGCTGTCTTGCTGTCTGAATCAGGTTCCGCCTACTCCAAATATGACTGTCTGCATGACTTTTTATGGTAGTCTCTGTGTGTAATCGAGCCAAACTGAGAAACTTCAAAAAGTATCTTGTGCATTTTATGGAGGGTGAATCAATATCTTTAAGTAGCTCACATACATAAAAAGTCTTTCTGGGCTTCTGCCAGTGGTCCTCTGCCTGTTCCTTTGTCCCATAAATGTCACTGTAACTTGATTTAACATGATTGATAGGGATGCATTCTTAGTCCTTGGCATGACCGACTCCTTAAGTGCATCTGTGTGGCTTGTAAGAACCAAACCATCGTTATACCTCTTCATAAAAAGAGAAAACAAAATTTTGGACTCGGAATTAATAGCATAAAAATGCAAACACTCAGGCCACGAACTTGTGGGTGAACCTGGGTTTAAGCATGTGTGTCAGCAAAGACCCACTTTAAGTCTTTTCAAATATGATACTGAGTCTCTACAAGCGTCAGGATTTCTGTGCTGCAACTGAACCCTGACCTCTGACCTTCATGTTTAAGGGGGGGGGGGCAAGAAAAGGTTCAGTAATGTGCCACATTATCACAGTAATTGAGTTGTTGTTGTTGATGGCAGAGAAAAGAAATGTCTGTCTTTTATCACATGGCACAATGTGTTTAGGAAAATGGTTAATACTCCCCTCAAAAAAGGAAGGCTTTTCAGTGCAGAGGGGACCACTGAGCCATCTCCCTTCCCCCAGGGCAGTGCTGGTCGTCAGGTAAAACGACCCTCAATGCCTGCCGAATAGAGCAGCTAACTTTACATGGTCAAGTCATTAGGGAGACAAAAGGGCTGGCCTAACAGCAGGAGCACACCCCCAACTACTAGCTACCACACCCCCATTCCCACTTCATGCCGACGTGATCCTCATCACACTTCCGTCTTCTGTGAGCAACAGAGCAGAGCGGCACACTTAAGCAGGAAAGAAAAGATGCGAGGGGATAAAACTGGAATGGAAAAATTAACTGGGGTGTTTGCGTTTGGCCCCGTGTTCAGCTCAAATATCCCGATGACTGGACGTGTGCTGAAGCTGATAATAGTCTGATAGTCCCGAGCAAACAGCCATCACTGAAGTCAAGAGAGGCTGAAAGTCACCACATCCAGTATGTTAATGATGTTTGCAGACGACATGAAGACCCAGATGGGACTCAAATGGCTGAAGAGGAGTCTTTAAAAACAGAGGAGCTGGAATTGAGTTTGTGTGTTTTTTCGCATTGTAATGCTGTCCATACACACACAGCGCCTTCATACAGTAGGAGTTCTGTCTCGCAAGGCCATCGAATGCTGAAAAAAACCAGTGGTCCAGAGTCAGACTTCAAAGTGGCATGGTGTTTGTGCATGCAAGCATTTACAGTGCTACCGAGTGACCACAGGAATATTTCTACACACTCACAGGCCCACAGTGAGGCAGAAAGCCAGGCCTGGAAAGCACGAATATCTCGTTACGCAACAGCAACAGGCCATTCATTTCCCGCTGAGGCTGTAAGGAGGAACGGGGAAGTCGTGGTAACTGGGAAATACCAGCCAGTCCAGTTTATATTGTTAAAATGGTTTCCTCTTTTATTTTGTAGGTTTATCCCTATTATGTTATATTTACTTCCTGTTGCAGATTTTACCTGGTTACCATAGTTTTTGATTAGTACACCTGTATGTTAGTCAGTTATAAGCTTTTTTTTCAGGGGGTGGGGGTGGGGGGGTGGACAGTTAATCCTCCTAAAATTTCTTTAAGTTTCTTAAGTTTCTTTATATAATGTCTTTGGTAAATCTTACTGTCTGTCTCCAGCCAAAAGTCCTGAATTTTCGTCCTTTCCTCCTTAACTCCTCTAAATCTTGGCCTATGACTGAATTTATGTATTGTGAGGAAAACAGGAAATAAGTGCAGAGCTTGCAAGTTTCAGCTGAGACTTGCTAGCATAAATGTAATGCAGTATATAAGGCTCAGACAGCGTGGGTGTAGCTCTAACGAGCTTGAAAGACAATACTTGGTATGAGCACCTTTAGTCTTCATCACAGTCTGAGCCCTCTTACCCCGTGTTCACACCGGACAGCGGAAAAAATTGTACGCGCGTACAAACTCAATGTTAAGTCAATGTACAGCCGCGGAAAAACGCGAGTTTGAAGCGCATTTTCCGCTGGAATGAAGCGCATTTTCCGCGCGAATAGGGCGTTTTCCGCCCTCCGCTCGAGTTGAAAAATTTGAACTCGAGCGGTTTTTACGCGCGGAGAATCCATT
>JAVQJG010239592.1:0-10355 GCA_036024015.1 Craterocephalus amniculus | reverse complement strand
TCACCTCACGGGGCCTGTTGGTTAACTCTCTCCGCTCTTTTTGGTTTATTAAAATAATTTCCTGGGTGCTTTTTTTGCAGAGGGCTTGCGGGAGTACTTCTGTAAATTCGGCGAGGTGAAGGAGTGCATGGTGATGCGGGATCCCGTTACCAAGCGGTCGAGGTAAGAAGGAGGCGTGTGCGCAAAGCCGTCCTATCACTGGATGCCTCACACTCTTACATGCTTTTTCTTGAAGGGTGTCTGAGCTGCCGGGAGTTTTTATTCTGATTTTTTTTTTTCTTTGCAGGGGGTTCGGCTTTGTAACATATGCAGAACAAGCCGGTGTGGAGAAGGTTTTGGCGCAAAACAGACACGAATTGGATTCCAAAACGGTGAGATTTTTTTATTTTAATTTTATTTTTGAAGAGTTTCTTGGCACCATGGAGGAGGGGGGGGCTGTGCAGCTTGTTTTCTTCTGCATCTCGGTGCATTTTGCCTCCCACCGTATGGCTTGTAAAGTTTAGGAGTGCGTTTTGGAGCAGCCACCCCCCTCCTGTCTGCTCATTTCCCCCCTCCAAATCCCGGTTCAGGGCGCCAACATGAAAGCGTTCTTTCTTGGTCTTCATTGCCATGGTTACCTGGGGACCTGAATGGGGTAGGAGCCCCTGCAAAACCCTCACAGGTTTTATGTAGAGCAAGGAGCTCACATTCCCCCCCCCCCCTTAGAAAGTAAAACAACTTTTTTCTTAAGTGGCAGCTCTCAGGGTTTGAGGTTTAGGGGGTCACAGGAAGTGTGATCATGAAGCGTCTTAGCTGGATTTTAACATTTATATCGCTTTTAGGTTTGCAGAGAACGTGTTTAATCAGCTTTGTGTGATTGGAGGTCTCTGAGAAATTTCCCCCTCCTACAGCACTGACGCATGGAAATTCAAATGTGTGTAAATGGGACAAATCGCTTGCCGGATAGAGGTCATGCTCACATGGAAGGCGGCGGCAGGAAAACGCGTGTGAATCCCAGCGGTTTGGAGCTGCAGGGCTCGCATTTGAATATGCATGAAGGTGTGAATGCTGCTGTCTTGGTCATGTAGATGGCTAGTAGGAGCGGAGGCAGGGTGTGTCTTCACCAGCTTGTGGTCCTTCCTAACCACATGTGCACACACACACACAATAGGATCATTTGAGAGTGAAAATCAGTGGCACAGAAAGGCAGCAGAGCCCTGGGGTGTGTGTGTGTGAGAAAGGTAGAGTTGGTTAGTTGTTGGAGCAAGTCTGTTGCTGTGGGTGACGCCAGCCTCTGGAGGCAGCGCTGTAACTGCACAACCCAATGGGATTTATGTCTCCATAACAACTTCTCAGCTATTTTGCATTAACTTAAGGCAGCAGCTCAGCCGGGCGGCAAAAGCACCGACACACGTCGATAAGTGTCAAGTTATTTACACTTTGTGTGTGTGTGAGCGAGATATGATCTGGTCTCAGGTAGTTTTGGAGTGGCAGCTTTCAGAAGCTGGAAATGAATGAATCCCTGTTCGGTGCAACATGGCTGCTGCTGTTTGCTTCAGTGCAGCGTCCAAGCAACTGCAAAGTGTTAGTCAGTGAGTCATGTTACCTCTTAAAACTAGGTACTGCTGAAGTGTTGGAGAGCCAGACCCTGTGTGTGTTTGCGTGTTTGTGCGATGTGAAGCTCGGCTTGGCAGGCCGCTGGTGGGGTTAGGCGTTGCCCTATTATAAACCAAAATACAGTGTAAGGCTAAACAATAATAACGTTATTGGATCTAATGCACCTATGGTTGCTCAGGTTGTTTTGGCAGCAGCCTGGGAGGCGGATTGAAGGGGAGTGTACACACACACACACACACACACACACACACACACACACACAGACACACACATTCACCTCATGGCATCATTTATCAGACCAGTTGCTTTTCAGAAAGACATGACCCTGCCATTTTTCTCCTCTGTTATGGGAACAAAATATTTATTTTCTTTGTTTTTTCAAGAAGTAACTTTAAAATATTTTCCTACCTGTAGCCTTATTCTCGTTATATTCTTTGGAATATAAAAGGTTTGATTGTAAGGCTGAATCCCTTTACATAGCGTTCATGCTGTAATTTCTGTGTTTCTGCAACATTCCCGGACCGTCTCTCCACACGATTGTTTGATCAGACCAGAGAAAGACATTCCTCCCTGGAATGAGGAAGAATATTCGATGTGTGATGTTTTCCCGTCTGTTATGCTGATACTTCGGTGTGCATGAGAGGCCGTAACATAACAGAAGAAAGAGACCGAGCAGAACTGGTGCAAAGGTCCATGCCACTGGTTAAAAAGTGGTATTAAACATTTACAGTCCTGCTACATCCTGTACGCTTTTTTAATCCAACCCCTCCCCAGAAAACAACCGGAACGTCACGTTTACCTGTGCTGCTTCACGAATCCGAAATCCGACGACTGTGAGGTTGCCTATTGTTTTCAGAGAGAGGTCTGTGGAGGTTGTTGTTTTGGTTGGAGGTTAGATTTCCTGTTGGGGCAGAGTATGGCCTCGGGGCTGTGGTGTGCAGTTGTGCTTCTCTGGACAGAGAAGAAGGGCACAACTGGTATTTGTTTTCTCCGAGAAACTGCTTTACTGGAACCAGTCACAGGGAGAGGAGAAGACGAGAGCACATATTCGTTTGTTGTGCATGAGATGCATGGAGAACGTATTTATCTAGTCTCAGTGTGATCTCTGTGTGCATATTCTCCATCAGTGAGAGTTGCAGCTGCTGATGGTTGTTGCTTTTGGCTCAGCACATCAGCAGGGTGCTAATAAAGCATCTTTTTCCAGTAGCTTTGTGAATCGGGGAGTCATGACCGGCTACTGGGCCAACACCTGGCTAGCAGAGAGCTCAGATCCTCGCAGCGACTCCTCCTTTCTGACTGGAAGATTAGCTGTTAATGCTGACATAGACAAAACTGGAGGTTGGGGGGGGGGGGTGGGGTGGAGAAGGTGGAGAATAAGAGAGAGAGGGAGATAGAGAGAGAGACGGGGGAGGCCTGGCTCCTGTGCTGTAATTAGTATGGATCCGAAAAGCAACTAATCGGATTGAAGGAAAGCAAACTGGATTGGGCTTCCGAGGTCCATACACCCCATCAGATCTCCGGATAAAGCTTGGTCTGCTCTGAAGGTGGATCCGGGACGCTTTCGCCCCGCTCTGCCGCCACACATCCACCCTAGTTAAGCGTGAGGAAGGTTACGGGGTGAGGGGCGGGGTTGGGTCGGAGGTCCTCATTAGCATGCTTCGTTAACTAACTGCTGTGCCACCGTTCAGCGGGGTAGAGTGACCCTGCTGGCCCGAACCCAAAGCAAGTCTCCTTCCCTTACTCTGGCTAGTATTGACAAGCCAACTCCTTTTGTCTCCTCTTGTGTTTATAGCTTTTTGTTAAGCTGATATTGATTAGGCTGCAATAATGGGGCGGCCTGTGGTGCCTTTTTTTTTATCAGCGTGGGTGTTTGCCATTTTGCTGCGAGAATGTCTTGGCAGGGTCGGCCAGCTGGAATATGTCTATATATGAGGGGGTGTGGAAGAGCCACATCAGCACGTATGTGTGTAAGAGTGTATGAGTGTGTGCTCCTGCCTGTTTAATTGCATATTCCGTCTATATGTGCTGGGTATTAATGCTTGTGCTAGATGATGTGGGCGCTCCAGAGTGTGTCCATGTATGTATGTGTGCCTGTGGGGGTTGCACAGGAGCCCCAGTTCCTCTACGGGCCCATCTGTTTTGCACTCTTTGTCCTGTTAATTAATGAAATCAGAGGGGCATCCTGCTGGGATGGCCCTGCTGCACCGCTACTCTGGACAGGCCCACTTTCTCATGGCCTGACTCTGTTTTCCAAATGAATGCCTTCCCCTTTTTCTTCCCTCCCTCTTCCACTCCCACTCACCGATCCTCACTCTTATCTACCGACCCATCTATTGATTTGACCTTTTTTTTTGTTTGTTTGTTTTTATGATTTTTGTTTTCCAGTTTGTAACACTGGTGGATGCTCTGCGCCACACCAGGTGACTATGGGTTGTAGATTAGCTTAGCGTTTAAAAGCTAAACCACTAAAAAATCATACCGTAGGCTCTGCTGTCACTCTGCTGCTTAGGCTGAGCAGAGGTTGGATGTCACGAAGCAGGATGTTAGTCAGACCGTTTCACGAAGACTCGGCTGTAACTCTGGTCTGTCAGGCTCAGGGAAGAGCAACTTTTTCCCCTTCCTAACATTTTTCATGAGTAGTTACATTTTTACCGGTCTGATTGGGACTGCTACATGGCCGAGCCTCTTCTCAAATGTCAAGCATCTGAAGAGCTACGTCCGAGTGTTGCAAACAGGGACCTGGCTAAGTCTTTTTACTTTTTGCTTTGTGGTGCTATCTGTCTTCCTTGAAGCTTATCAGTCACTCTGATAGATGCTTTAGATTTTGTTATTGCTCCTTCTGGGAACAGCCAGATGTAGACATTACATTTTAGATATTTTCAGATTTTTTTCTTTGAAGCGTAATGATTTTTTTTTAACAGCATGGCACGACTGTAGCTAAAGTAGCACCACTACAGATACTGCATTAGTTTTAACCTAGTATGTGTGTGTTGTAGGACCTTTGGGTGGAATTACTGCTACTTTTGTCCATGCATGAATGAAGTGACCGGTGTCTGTGTTTCATGTCTCTGACTGCTGCATCTGTGAGGTGCCTGTGATTCATCAGGGATTTTCATGAACTCATTAATAAAACTGAAAACTCCCAGTCCGGAAATCAGATGTTGTCCAAACAATGTTTGCGTTTCTTTCTTTTTATTTTACTGTGGTCATCGTTATGTGACTGCAGTTCCAGGTCGAGTGAGAGGTGGTTTCTGACTGCTGTCACTGTCAGCTCGTAGACTGTCTGTGCCACGTAATCGCCTCCGGCTGCTCTGGTCCTCTCATGTTAAAGGCAGGTGGGCTGACCTGAACATCAGAAGCCGGGCAGATTGAGCTGTCATAGACTTGCTGCCCATAATCAGAGAATATTCATAAGTTCCCTTTATTCATTTGGCTTTCCCTTGTGTTCAATATTTGCATTTTTTATCAGTAAATTAGTTTTTTTCTGGAGCAGTTTCACTGTTACTTGCTCTGTATCGGTTACAGAAACGATGGGAATCTCTCCTCATGATATGTTTGATGTATAAAGTTGCTCCCATCTATTTGCTCCATGTGTCCCATTGAGCAGGGATCCAATAAGCAAAGCAGCGTTGCCTTTGTTTGTGACCACGCTCTGCTGTTGCACTGCTGTCGCAGCTAGCCGCTGGTGGCTTCGCGTGTCCTTGTCACCTTTGTCTTTGTGTTTAGACCAGCTGGAGGTGACATGACTCTTCTCATCTTTGCATCCCACTTCAAGGTGCAAAGTCCTTCTGCAATCCGGTCCAAGGGCGCTGCAGCTGCATCTTAGTTACACAGCACTGTTCTCTCGAAGCGCTGGTAAATCTGAGGCACTTAAAAGCCCTCACAGGATGTATTTGCCAGTGCATTTGTCATCAGAAGCATGCAATTACCACAGAAAAGAGATGAAAGACGTGTTGTGTGTACTGTCCACATTATGAGTCAATTATTTCTAGGCTCCTTTTTTAGTTGCCAATATCAATTCAGTACCTTTAATAGTGTCTGAGTGAGACACAAGGGGCTTTGCTTCACGCATCCAATTATTACAACAGAGATGGAATTCTAAGACCATAATACACTCGGAGGTCCTGTGACCTAAAATCATCTCTGTCGTTGGCTTGAGAGTGAATAACAAGAGATTTCACACAAATTTAAAATGCCAGGCCAGGCTTTGCATATTTAGCATTATTAAAGGCCAGCTCATTCAAAGCTCATTTACTTCTAATTTTATCTGTAACCTTGACCATTGCTGAGACATTCCAGTGGGAAGAAATATGGATACAGTCAAATCTGGCTAATCCAAAATGGAGCTTGTCAGGATTTGTGAGATTAAAAAAACCCCAAAAAAACAAAACATGCATCTACCTTAAATGTGTTCATCGTATGAAATGCTCATGTTTTGTTCCAGAATCTCTGTCTTGCTTGTGTCTGAGATACGACCTGATGTGTCTTAACACACAATTCAGAGAAAGTGTGTATCGACGTCTCTCTGTGTATTTATTTAGCACCTTTTTGACTGTTGGTTTGGCTGGTTTGTTTGGATTTGTGGTGGCTCCCATAAACAAGGGTCTACTATACATATTCGTGGATTAGCATGCCTTCTATTTCTGGACCTTAGTAGTCTTTCACATGGGCTCACACTTAGAGGCTCTGTGTTGTAACTAATTCTAGTTAGTTAACACTGTGATAATTCACTGATGCACTTTACACAAGCAGGAGATAAGCCACTGATCAGCATATATGGAGCAAATATAGACCCGTGCTTAAAGAAAAAAAAGCTAACGTTCTGTAAGTGCATGAGAAGATGGGATAAATATGATATTTCCTTTTAACATTTCTGTTTGTATTACTCATATTTGTGGTATTAGATTCATTTCAAAACATAGTTTATTTTAGTAATGCCCTTTGTTTGTTATTAGCATTGGCATTCATGCAGCTCAGCTGCTCCAAAAACCTCAATAAAATCTGTTCGGAGTTTTCTTACTGAGTTGTAAAGAATTTAATGAACCCTAAACATAAATGATGTGCTCGTAAAAAATGTAAATAGTAAACAACAGAGAGGAAGGATTAGTATTTGAATGCTTCATGCTGGATTTAAAACTCATCTCAATTCATTTCTCCCCTGCAGATCGACCCAAAGGTGGCTTTTCCCCGCCGGGCTCAGCCTAAGGTGAGTGCCCCCTAATGGGGTTAACAGCAAGGAGTAGCGATGATGTCATATGTCAACCCTTAATCCCTAAACCCTGGTTGGCTGGGATTAGAGTACAGCATGTGACCAAATAAGAGCTACAGTCTACATGTTCAGCCTGACACAGTGACCCTGCACTCTGAACCTTGACCCCTATTCTGCCCGCTGTAAACACACACATACACATTTGTGCCCTGGCTGACACATAAATAAATGCTTGTGCTCATTATTTACCTGCATGTACACTTACAGACTCCTCAGGGGTCTGACATCCATCTGAGCCAGTTTAAATGGTTAAAACCAGAGAATGCTGAGAAACTATTTTAATTAGATAAACATCAACCTGCGCAGAGTCTCTGAAACACAAACATCTACCCTCCACCTAATGTTATTATTGATGAAAGATACCCTCTTCTTCTTGTGTTGCTAGCTGGTGACCAGGACAAAGAAGATCTTTGTTGGAGGATTGTCAGTCAATACCACCATCGAAGATGTAAAGCAATACTTTGACCAGTTTGGAAAGGTAAGCTGTTTGCAAGCCTGCTGCAGAGCTTCTAATCTTTTATCTAAACCTGCTGTTTTCCTCAAAGATATCACCGTCTGGATTAAACGGAACCTGGATTTAGTTTTCATAGTTATTAGCTGTGTACAACTTACCATGTTTATTCATTAGGCAAGGCAAGTTTATTTATTTAGCATGTAAAGACTATTGTGCTTTACATAAAACAAAAGCATTAAAGTCGGATTCAGAAAAAGAATTAAAAAGTACAATAAAAAACTTTTAAAAGAAATAAAATTAATGAAAAGAAAAAGAGACAATAGTAAACTATAGATCATTTTAAAAAAGGCCAATAGATTAAAAACATGATGAAGTTAAAAAAATCAAGCTGAAAGGAAAACGGTAGAGATTTGGACTTTAAAATAGAAACTAAATAAATGCAGCTTAGAACAGGCTGAACATTAGCTTGTTCAGCTTTTCAGCCATTGACATCTTTGTTCTTTAGTTTGTTCAGTCATTTAGCTTTTAGCTATTCTAGCTCAATCAAACTTTTAGCTAAATAGTGATTCTAGCTCAAATACTTGATCAAAATAGCTAAGTTAGGATTTTCTTTAGCTCAAACTTATAGAATAATAGTGATTCTAGCTAAAGTACTTAGCTACAATAGTTAAGAGTTTGACTATTTTTGTTTAAAGCTAAATAAAATTTTGAGTATCTGAAGCTTTTTACATGACTAAGTTATCCCGTTTTAGCTCACTGGGTCTTTGGCTGTATTTAAATCGGACTTTCCAAGCAGCTGAAGTGCCCAACAAACAAAACAAAACTAATATGAAGGAGGTTTCCTTCACTTCCTGTTTGCTAACTATTTTAATGCCCAGCCACGTGTTTTTAAAGTTATCATTGCTGCCTGATTACTGAAAAGTTGTAATTTATGTTCCCCATGAGACTTTTCCACTGGTTCTACCTCTGGTTAATATATGAAAGATATCAATTTTGAAGGAAAAAAATCTTGCATTATTCATTTTGTTTCACTCACTTATTATGCGAGTTAAGAAGTTAAAAAAAAGCAAAAAGTTAAACTTCATTTCAGAGAAAAGCAGTAGATAATAAAAAACACAAAAAAAGCAAATGAATGAAAGAAAAACCTAATCTGTAGTTCTGCTCTGACTCGTCTTACTTAGCTTGTTAGTTTATCTCCTTTGTTTGCTGTTTTGCTCTTTTCTAATCACATTCGAGTGTTTTTGGCCTCTGTGTTTGTCCCGTTTAGCTTCTATGAATGAAATTTGGTGAAAGGCACAAACACATGCTGTGGAGACAGATGAGTGGCTGGGGGAGAGGGAGGAAAGAAAAAAAAGGCAGGAGGGGAAGAGAAGAGAGAGAAGGCAGGGGACTGAAAGGAAAGAGCTAACCCCCCATGGAGAAAGAGGGAGGGGGGACTCAGAAAAGGTGGAAGGGCACAGAAAAGGGGGGGATGCTAAGATAGCGAGGCGCAAAAGTGACAAGCAAAGGGGGGAAACCTCAATCTGATGGACCGAGAATATATATCAAAGTATCCATAATGCATGACATTTTGGGTTACTTTTTTAGTTAACGACACTTAAAGGGGATTAGGAGCATGTGTAAGCAGCATTCAGGCTTTTCAGTATTAACCACTCAAATGCAACAGCTGCTCCTGTAACAGCACACCCCACCACTCACCCTTTTTCCCCACCTTACCCAAAATCAGTACTTCAGACACCCTCCTACATACGCATCCCATGCTCCAGCCCCTCTCTGCTTGTTGCCGTGGTGACCTGCCTTCGCTCATTGTCCCGCCGTAATCCAGTGTATTTTTGTTTCTTTAAAAGAAAAAAAAAAGAAAAAACATGTGCGAGAAAGTGCGCATTTGCATGAATGGAAAGACGGCTGTGTGCGCGCATGAGAGTGTGACAGTGCCATCGTCACGGCTGCAGAGGGAGGCGAGCCTGCATTCATTTGTGGAGACGCAGACAGACAGTAGGGCTCACAGGCAGCGATCCAGTTGTCACAAACATTAAGTGCGCGGTTCTGCTGCTGTCGGTGAGCAGGACAGTCTGAAAATGAGCACTGCTTCAGGATGTTGGCCTAATGGGTTGGAAGAAATTAACAGCATGAAGCTCCTTCTGCCTCATGTCTGGCTGGGTTTTCTCTCTGTTGGCCTCTGACTCGCGCTCGGGGTGTTCACTGTATTTCACCTGTATTTTAAGCAACATCTATTAATTCTTCGTTGGTTAATGCCCCTCATTCAGGTGGACGTTGTGACATGTGTCTCGTTTGGCAGACGCGGTTTTTCTAAAATGGCAGTTTTGCGGCTCTGTGCCGAATCGGTTCTCTCTGGTGATTACAGACACTCATATCTAAAGACAACACTCCCTCCGCAGGATGAGGGAATATTTGGGTTGTTTGGACACGTGAGACCAAAGCTGTATCATGGATAGCGGCAATCCCACAGTGCATTCCTGCTGAGCGGGAGGTATTTCTTGTTTATTATCTGAGCCTGGTTACAAGGTGCAGGTTTAGATGGAGCGGGACTTGGTGTCCTGTTTATTTTTATGCCGTGGCACCGCCTTGCAAGGAAAACACGGAATGCACCCTGTATTTTATTCACTCTTTGATTCCTGCTGGAGTTTTTTCTTTTTTTTAAATACACATCTTATTAGACAGGAACGCGCAGTGGACACATCAGGTGTTTTGTGCCAAATAGTGGAGTGAAGAGGGTGCGTGCGGTTCAGACGTTTCCAGGCCGGGAAGACGGCAGCAAACTTAGATCTTTTTCGGCCAAGACGTGAAACACAATCTGTCTGAAACCCAGAAATGTGTTTTAAGCCGGTAATCGAGCATGCAATTAGATAATTTTATGATTAACATTTCAGGTTTCTTGGCTGTGCTGTCAGTTTTCTTAAATCCCAAAAGGAAATCTTTGTTTCATGCCTTCTCATCCTGCCTCTGCACTGCATACCTGAAAGTACCTTACAAGACAAACTCTGATTCAGTGGGGGGGGGGGGGGGGGGGGGGGG
>JAVQJG010239531.1:0-15800 GCA_036024015.1 Craterocephalus amniculus | reverse complement strand
ATAATAATAATAATAATAATAAGCACTACCTTTAATTAATTCTTATGCTTTTAATCATCTGCCAGTCCCTGAAGGACTGAGCAGGTCTGCTTCCACAGACAATATTTCCACAGGATATGCAGACGGTTACAGATCAACACACTTGAATAAATCCGGTGAGCCAGGGGGCCACAGCCGAGGAATAAAGGAAAAGAAATGAAGATTGGAAAGGCTAAACTCTAATTTGCCGCCCATATCCTACTCTAACACAATGAAATCCAAGCACCCATTTTTACATGCTTTTTTCTGCTTTATGTCTAATCATGACAGCAACTTTCTGTTCAGAAGGAAGGCAATAAAATAAAAAACAAGAAAAAAAACGCATCCTCACCCTGATCTTGCTGAGCTTCATCTGAATCTTCTTGGAGACCAGGTCAGCCCAGTACGGCTCCGTCAAGAAGTCCCAGGTGACCCGACCGAGAACTGCGTTGACCCAGGCAACAGCATCCTCTTCTCCCTTGGGCTGCACCGGAGCTGCAGTGGTGCTCGGAAGCTAAGCGCAAAAGTTAGCACAAAGGCTAAACAAAGAGAAGAACTCCTACAGGATTTTACTACTAGCTAAATATTTGCAAAGATATTTCACCATTAGCCGCTTGCTGTGTTGAACCACTACCATACTGTAAAGAAGGACATTAAAATATGCTGATAGAGACGGGACTAATGCAAACGTGTGCTACCTTCTTGTCCGCCCCCGGGCTGCTCTGCAGACTCTGGGGAGCCGGGTTGCCAGCTGTGGGGCTGACTGCCAGCTGATTTGGCAGCAGGGAGCCCATGTAGACGTTGTAGTCTAACAGAGTCTTGCTTTTGGAGCTGGAAGAAGGAGCAGCTGAGTCCTTGGACCTGGACTGAGGTGCTAAGGCCTCATCCAGGCTGTTGCGGCTGCTGCTGCGGCTGGCAGAGCTTAAGGCTGTTGCAAAGCGATCATCGGAGAGAAAGAAGGGATTTTATTCTTATTAAACTGTTGAAATGAGATCAATGTAGCTTTGATTTTAAAAAGCAACACTTCATGTCACCTTTCTTCCCAACGCAGGAAGCTTTTTTGACATTGGAGGCTAGCAGAAACTTTTGGAACCATTCCTCCTTCTCCCTCCCGGTCCGTCCAAACAGGTAGAGGGTCAGATCTCTGCTGGAGGAGATCGATGCTCTTCTGGTTTCCCCTCCACTGTCCTTTGTGCTCGTGGCCTCGCTGGCCTCCAAGCGCTCCCCCCCTTCTGCCTTTGACATGAAGTCATCTTGTTTGCAAAGTTCAATGCAGATGGGATACTTTTTGTTCCATACGCGCTTCCTGGCCAGACTGTGAGGCACTAAATATACCTGTAAGAAAGACACGGAGAGAAACCAGGGACTGAAAAGGTTTGTTTGCATCTCTGATAAAAAATAATCTGAGCGGATCAGTGGTTGGGTTGGCAGTCAGTCTGTGTTGATGCTGCTGTATTCTTTGTCCTTAGGTGCAGATTGTAATTGTGCAAACTGTAATTGAGTGAATTTTAATGTGGCATGAATATGGAGGGAGGCAAACTATTTTGTGAGTGTCCAATGTTAAGTGTTATTCTTTATTGCAATGTCATTCCTACGTTAAACATGTATAGTGTGATATTTGTTGCTTTCTTGTATTCTCTATGAAGTATGAAACATTTTGTTTTGAGTTATTGGTCCCAATTGAAAACATGATGCCACATTTCAAGAAATTGCCCAGAAATGAAATGAAATTCTGGAAAAGATTTTTTTGACCATGTCTTATGAGATTTGGCAGATTATTTTGCAATTATCCCCAACGTAAAAGAATCAGAAAACAATGCTGTAGGTCCACTTATGATTGTGTTTTCATCAGTGATGTAAAAACAAACCTTGCTGTTGGTCAGGTCGTAGATCTTCTGACTGATGTACGTCACGTCAGGTTTTGGTTCATTGTGTGCAGCACGGCGGGCGATGTTGTGGTTGGGTTTAGACAGCCGGATGGTGGAACCCTCCAACCGGACGTACACAGACTGTGTCAGAGTGGCATGGTACGTCTCGGGGTCATAGTTATGGATCTCATTCATCCAGCCCTGAAAATATGACACGCTGGTTTAAATTCACTCTTCATTACATTTGCGTGAGTTCTGCTTCTAAAATAAATTGCATCTCCCGCGTTTCCATGATTTGCATGTCATCTCATAGGATTGATTGTGCTACTGAGAGGAGGTACAAACAGCCTCATGCAATAAGGATTTAGATTGCGCAATTGATTTGTTGTAGAGAAAGAGAAGAAGACAGTCACAAAAGGAAAACAAATGGCGACTGAAATATTAGGCAGAGAGAAATAAAGCAAAGATATCTTAAAGTGACCAGAAGGGATGCAATGGGAGGGTATTTGCCAAAAAGTAAAACCAGTCAGGAAATTGAGCGATGAGAAGATATTCAATGAAGAAGAGAAAAAGAACAGAGCTCATTCTGCAATAGAACCTCGGCTAATAAGACAGGTGGGGGACAGAGGAGATTCCTTTAACCAGTACTGAGCAGTAGGTGCAGTGTACGTTCTGTGAGGAGCAGATAGCCTAAACGTGGGGCATGACAACCTAGAAACGGCTGGATATCCAAAAAATAAAACATGTCACAGCTGTTATAGATATGATAAATACGAACGAGTCTCCTTTGGGCAATATTTGTCTAAACAATTCTGATTTTGACATTCAAACAAATCATCCGTTCTCATGCAAATAAGTTCAGTCATGGCCTCTACCATCAGACTGATGTTGATCTGCAGCATCGGGCTGTTTCCTCTCATTCAGCTGCAGCTGTTTGTGCGTCGCTGAGCCAGAAGCGCTAAATACAGGCGCATAAACATGCAGTTCATCAGCTCCATGTTTAGTAAATCATGTTGTGCTGCAAAACTGATTCATCTGCATCGCATCCTCCCAGTATTTTGCACATCATGGCAGAAACGCCCAGACTGCATTTATTCAAGGCAAATGCACACTATGCGGTGTTATCATGCCATTTAGCTGTCCCCGGTTAGTAAATCAGCTGCAGTATGTTTTTGTCCCTTTAGTAAATTGGGGGCTCAGACTGAATGTTTTCACTCTGCAACTTCCATGAAACTCCATATTATAATTTCACAAGGGTGTTACATTTTTCAAAAATGAGCTAAACTGCTGAACAATGAAAAAATTACTAATGAGAACAAAATGCACTAAAACAGAAGGAAAAATGTAAAAAATACCCACCTTATAGATTTCTGGTTCTTTAATGTCCAACCGGGTCACATTCAAGAGCTTCCCGCGGTTCCTGGAATGTCTTCCAGCAGCTTCGGAGCGCTTTGGTCCCGTCAGCCACACGGCGCCGATGGCTAAAAGAAAACCCAGTCCCACCCCAAGCAGCATTCCTCCGATGTAGGTTGGCAAAGGTAAAACAAAACATCCATACACCAGAAAAGTGAGGACTGAGAGCGTGTAGTGTGGAACGTCCGGTGCCGGCCCGGTTCCTTCACATTCATCATCACTGTTTGGCTCAGAGCCACCGTTTAGTGGCACTTCGCTTCCAGTCCCTGTGTTGTCAGTTCCATTAACAGCACCGCCATCTGTGTCCGTGGAAGTCTCAAAGTCCTCGCTGGACAGAATGCAAAAGTCCTCGTCCTCCTGTTTCGCAAGAGCAGACATGGAAAGAAAAGAGGACTTGGTGGGGGTCCTGCTGTCAGCAGGGGGGTCCCCGGGGGATTCGGCTGTAACTGAGGTCCAGCTGTTGGGGCTTTCAGCTTCCAGCTCGCATCCTTCTTCCTCTTTGATGCAGTAGTTGTTGTTGCTCTCCAGGTGACCGTTGATGGAGGTGATGTTGGAGAGTTCTGTGGCGCTGGCAGAGAGCACCTTGGGCCGGTAAATGCCGCCGCCGCTCTTTTCGTCCATAATCTTGCTCAGGATCTGCAGCGGCTCGGCGATGGCTTCCGAGAGTCGCCGTTTGGTGTCCTCAAATCGAGCCTCCACCTCTGAGACTTTGAAGAAGCTCCGGTTATCTGGCGAGGTTAACGGTGAGGAAGGGGCAGTTTTGGAATCCGACGTCATGGCGGCAGAAGGTAGGCGGGATTGTGCGAATTGCTTTAAGAGTTGCAGGTTAAGGCGGGATTCTGGGAGACGGTAGGATGAAGATGAGGATGAGGAAGAGGATTCCTGGGATGTATCGGAGGATAAAGATTTGACGAGGTTCCTCATGAGTTGCCTGTGTCTCAACGAGGAAGTTGAGCCAGAAGCCACCCCCTCGCGGGGCCCGACATCGGAGGAGATGGACTTTACCAAACTTAGAAAAGGTTTGTCGCTGGAGGGAAAGCTCAGAGATTTAGTGGGATAACTGCTAGTCGAGGCTTTTTGCTCTGGGATATTTGAAGATGGGGTTTGCGTGGGTAAACGGTTTGCTGGATCTGCAGACTTCAGCGAATATTTGGACGATTCGGTGATGGCGGCGGCACTAGCCGAGCTCAGAGGCGCTGATTCAAACATTTCCTCACTGGCCTCTAAGGCTGTCACAATATCCGAGTCAACCCGAGCAGCTGAGGATGTGCAGGCTGTCGTAGTGTACAGCTCTTCTTCCTCCTCCTCTTCCTCCTTCCCAAGAGCTGAGAAGTGGATGGTAATGGAGTCCTTTGACCGCGACCTCTGGACATGAAGCCTGGGGGCCACAGCAGGTGGCTGCTGCTTATCTGAGGATTGAGAGCTCTCTGCATGGCCAGGATGCTGGCTGGTCATTTCACTTCTCCCACTGAGTCAATCTGCAAAGATGGAACAGAGATTACATGAATTAGTGAGAAAACAAAAACCAGTACGTTTAAAATGCTCAAAAGGTTCTTGTTTATGACTTAATAATCCTGTTTGGCATGAAAACATGATGGCATATGTAAAAACAGCAACTGAGGCTCCGCCAGAGGCCAGACAATGTCCTGAAAAGAGATGATTGTTTATTACTGAGTTTCACAACGCAATGCCTCCGGGATGTTGTGCTCCACTCAGCGACTAATATATTGGACACAGACCCAACATTATGTGGATTATACAGGGGCTTCTTTTAGATAAGAAGACAAAAAAACAAAACCCAGCTATTTCAGCAATAACTGTTATGGAGCAAAATGCATGCGTATCCTTCATTTCTCTGTTGATTAAATTCATTTTTTCTTTTTTTGTCTGGAGTCTCGTTTCTACTCTCATGTCTTTGCAAATCAATCAAAGTATACATCAGCCTAGCATCAGAAGTATAAAAGCATAAGGATGTACACCTGATACAAAGATTTTCACGGTGCTACTGAAGGTCTATATAACTGTTTTCCACTAATCTTCTCAGAATAAGAACAATCTGCTTATTATGAAAATAAGTGAATAAGTTATTGTTAGGCTGCACTTTTCCTCATTCAACACTTGGCAAATTACTTCTTTTAAAACACCCTGCATAGAATATCTGGGGCCAGATAAAAACTTAATTCATTTAATATTGTAAAAAAATGTCTCTGTGGTAACAAAATGTGATCTAACTTTTAAATCTTCCTGCAGAAACATGCCATTCTCCGGTAGTGAAAACAGAAATTCTCCGTAGTGAAAACAGAATCATGATCCCGCCTTGTTGTGTCCTTGTGCATTGTCCGAGCAGCAGAGGTGGCATGACGTCATGCTGGCTCACTCATTTATGGATGCAACTTGACCACTCATTGTCACAGCAGTCATGAGTGAGCTTGTTACCCAGTCAGGCAGTCTGCCAGCCACCTATGTCCCCGGCTAACCAGCTTTTAGGCAGCAGCAGAATAATGCCATCAGTGTGGTGGTCAGTCAGTTGCAAATGGACTTTCTATTTACACACAAGACTTAACAGTCCTCACCATCCATCCATCCATCCATCTATAGGCTGCTGCCCCCCCGGCCGCGACCCGATCTGGATTAGCGGACAAGTCGTCACATTATTTGTAAATAGCTAATTATAATGGGAGATACAAAAATTCCTTGGGGACCAATAAAGCATGTATCTGTACATAGTTCAGCATCGTATACGTAAGGTTTAAACATTTTTTTGGTTTGAACAGTTTTATTCTCCAATAAAAGCAGAAAAATGTAAGTTTGAGAGAAAGATGGGCTTATATGAAAAGTAAAATCATTTTGCAGCTTCCTTAGCTGTAACTGGGCTACCAGACATCTCATCTGAAAGATCAGACATGGATTCCTAAAAGTCTGAAAGATCGGCCTTTTCCTGTGACCAGGCCTTTAACCCCTGCACGTCTCAGGAGCTGTTGGCTACTAGAAAAGACCTGATTATTTTTTTAGAAGAGCCGTCATCACTTTCCTCGTGTAGATTGAATTTATGGCTGTGATGTTCTTTCAAATGTACGTCGCTTTGGATAAAAGAGTCTGCGAAATGACGGTAGTAGTAGTAGTAGTAGTAGTAATAGATGTCCAAAGTTGTGATGGTCCTCTTTGAGGTGTGTTTCCACTTAGGAATGATTACTTCCCCTAACTAAAAGACAAACAGGAGCGAAGTAACCGTTGTCTGATGACACCACAGCAGCCTGGTTCATTTGTTTGAAAGCGGTTCATGGAAAGGTCATTTGCATTTCTTCGTTGCAGCTTTGAACAGACCGCTGATGAATGGAAACCGGACTAATAAGTCTTGTTAGTTCCCCAGAGCTCTCCTCTGAGAGATTAATAAAAGCTAATTAGACGAAACAGGCCAGTCTGAATAACATTCACATTTACACTCTTAAAGGACTTGCTCACATTTTACTAATTTTATAAAGCAAAATACATGACTGGTGAAAAGTATACCACAAAACTACTACATAATGAGCTGGAAGCAGGCTCATTCAATGTGATATGCCAAAGAAGATTTAGAAACACAAGGTGACCAGGAAGTGCAAACAAATTTACAACCATCAAAAAACTAGCATTTCAACCAAAACACAAACACAATTGATATAAAATGTATGAGACTAAGGCTGTCCCGATACCACTTTTTCACTTCCGATACCGATACAGAGGGTTGAGTATCGGCTGATACCCGATACCGATACATTTTGTTATGAGCAAAATATTCTGTCAAACCTCACCTCAAAACCTTAAGGTGTGACTGATAAAGTCCACAAAGACACAAACTGACTCATTAATTATTAACCAATGAGTTAATTTAAAATAAATTTAAAGACATTGTGTAACACACGGAACATTTCACATTTCTGTTGTGAGAAAAAGCTACCCGAGTAAACCCAGGAGAAAATGAAGTAGAAAGAACACTCGGGTGTACGAAGCATGCTGGTCAGGTGAAAAGGCTGGATAGAAAATCTTGATCACCTGGTATCGGCAACGGTATCTGCATATTTTAACACATGCCGATACTGTTCGATCTGTGTTTTTTTGCTGGTATCGGCAACGATACTGGTATCAGATCGGGACAGCCTTATGAGACTGCACATTCAGACATTTATCACTAAAGGTCTGGTTCTAACAGCCAAGTGATCGGCCTACAGATGTGGATGATAAATCAGAAGTTTTAACACGGACAGTACATCCTGTTTTTCCACACAATGACATAAAAAGAAAATGAAAAGTGATACCCCCCCCCATAGCAACTCCAGTAACTGACAGGAAGAAGAGAAAGCTTCCCTCGTGTCATTTCAACCCCTCGTTCTTGCAACATCCAGTAGTAACGGCAGACACTGACTCATCACTTCTTCTCAGAGGACTCGGATTAGATTGGCCGGGTTTTTTGGGGCCGATGAATACCGAGTTCTTGATCAACACTTTAACCCTTGATGAGGAGAGCAGGGTATCCATGGCATCTGGACTGACCACCACATGGAGGTTAAAGCTACGGAGCGCAGGCTAGGACAAAGAATCACGGGACGCAAATCCCTGCATCTGGGTTCCATGTGTGCCTCAGAGCCAGAGTCTGTTATGCTCGGTGGACAGTGAGATCTAGTTACCCCATCTCATAAAAGTAACTTTTACACTCCGATGAATTGTGGGCAACTAGCCCAGCACACAGAAGAGAAAATAGTACAGATACCCTTTCAGGTATTTTTGATAGAAAATCCATTACTGTTGTGGACTAAAGTAGATGTTTTTATAATAAACCATCAGCAAGTGCAACTCACCACATCATTGCTCACAAAAGCTAAACTGAAATGAGCAGGCTGACAGTGTTTTCAGAGCATGCGGCTCATGCTCGCCTCACAATGAGGATATTTCTGCAAGTCACCCTGACTGCTGCTTTCTGCCAAGACAACAGCACATGCTATCCCCTTCAGAGACTCTCAAATATCATACTCCACTGTTTCAGACGCCACATTAAGAGGATGCTTGCGAAGAGCTGGAAGTTAAACTGAATAAACATCCAGCCATGGGATTTCACAACAGTGGGGTAAAAATAAAATGTTGGTGACTTAGAATGGACTGAACACGTCTGTGAAGACAGTTTGAGGATCTGACTACTCTCACATCATGATTAAGTCATGGTGGTTTGGGTCAAACTGTGCCTTTAAAGTCACTTCAATTTGATGTTGATAAATGTCAGATACTATGATAAAGTATCGGAGAAATTTTACAGAGTGAGACAATATATAAATGAACAATATGCAAGTCACTTTATTAGGTACACCTGTTCAATAGCTTGTTAATACAAGCAGCTTTGCAGCCAATCACATAGTAGCAAATCAACAGTCCAGGTCATGTTGACATGGTCAAAACACCTTGCTGAAGTTGAAACTGAGCATCATAATGTGAAACTGATCCTCATCAGAATGAGGAAGAAAGAATATTCAAATGTCAGAGGTCAGAGGAGAGTAAGCAGACTGGTTGGAGACGATAGAAAGGCAACAGGAAGTCCAGCTAGCACTGGTTCCATCACCTTGCTGGATCTATGATACCAAGAATTAAGAGAGTTCTGAAGGGAAACCGGTCCAACCCGGTACTAGTACGGTTTACCAAATAAAGTAGCAAGTAAATACTACGGGTTTCATCTAGATTAAATTCTTTTGCAGTTTTTTGTATGCCAATTCAATCTAAAATGGAATTCTTGCAATTCTAACATATTGCCAGTTTTTTTTGTGATTTTTGGTTTTTAACCCCAGACCACATCAAAAAATGTAATGATGACAATGTCTACAGGAGTCACATTTGAATCAGTTTTTAAAGGAATGCAGTTGAACTTTTAGCCACTAGGGGTCCTAAAATTAATGCAGCCTAATGCGAGTTTCAATGGATGATTTCTGGGGTCAGTGTTTGTACAGTATACAGTGTTTGACACGTCAATGTTTAAGGGGGCTGCCATCTTCAGAAACCAGACATCGTAACTTTGCCCGTCTTTGCACGGATCTGTCTCTCATGGATCATGTGCCCTGCAGCGCTTTGCTCTACAGCTATAAAACACAGCAGGCTAAGCTTGAGCAGGTGTCTGAGGAGCCCAGAAAAAGAGAGACTGTTTAATTTTCGGTAGTGTTGTGTGGCCTGTGGACAGTTACAGGTTTAGCCCCCTGGTGGCCAAAAGTTACACAGCATCCCGTTAAAATTTATTCTGCAGGAATCTATTTGAATCATCTGGAAATGAAGCATTTAAGTGTGGGAAAACAAGACAGGAGCCAAAACGTCATTAAATTTATAGAAGTTCAGGCAATACAAGTTAAACAAAATAAATAAACATTTCTATATTTTTCATTTACAGTTTTCCTCAGACTTCGCTTCTCTCATTTTATTACTCCTGCAGATGTTTTTAAGGTTGATTTATTTATTTATTTTAATGAATCCAACGTGACCTCTTTATATTTTAATCCTTGCAACAACAGTAAATGAACGCTTGGTATAGCTTGCTGAATGAGAAGAACAAAGGAGTGCCAAGAGTGCTTTTGTACGGGAGTGGGCCTGTTTGAAAAGCATTTAACAAAGTCCTTTCAGATTTCGTGTTATGAAGACAAACACTGGCAGCCAGCAGAACTGAACCAGTTCTCAAGAATGCTGACAAACCGGTGGCACTGGCAGGGCTGAAATGTTGGACGGTGAGATCATTACGAGCATCGACCACTGCAAGCATTCCTCTGTCAACAGCATCTACGGCAGCACAACGCCCGGCAAAACACAGATATGCTTTTTTTTTTTTTTTTTTTTTTTAAATGCAAATATAACCTTTATTCTTTGCAACCAGACATAAATCCTGGTTTTCATTCATTTTTTCTGGAAGGATTTGTTGTATTCTAAATTCACAGCTATAAACCGGTAGGTGGCTTTTAATGAGTTAAAGGGACTATACCCGATTTCACGTCCGGCTAGCTTAGTTAGCGATGGCGGCTATTTTTTTTTTTAGCTTTTGTGTGACGCTTTTTCTTCGCTAAGGGGTGTAACTTTCATAATTTGACTCCGGATCACTAAGGGAACGCTATTACTGGCTGATCGGAGTCTGGACGTTCCAAAAATTAACCAGGCAGAGAAAGCACGTCACGCCAATGCTAAAAAAACTAGCCGCTTTCGCTGACTAAAATGCTCTGAACTCGTACATATGCGCAATCAATGAGTCATTAATTGTAATGAAATTACCCCTTTTACCACATACTATACCACGTAGAAAACCATTTTTCTTAGAAAGATTAAAATAATAGCAGGTATAGTTCCTTTAATGATAACAATAACGAACAGTCTCAAGCCCTGGACCTAAGGCAGGATTTATCTTGATCATCTGGAGGAGCTTCAGCGTGTGGAAAATATCGAAATATTAAAACAATTATTCACATCAGTGTAAACTCATATTTTCACCTATGATGCAGACCCGGCTGCCAAGCGTTTGTTACGGCTTTGCTAGGGCGTGTCGAGCAGTATAGCTGTGTATAAATATTATTCAATCAATGTCTAAAGAGTCAGATTCATACAGAACAGGAGTTAAGGAGGCTTGAGTGGCAATTGAATTCAAAGAATCTGTTTTTCACGACTTATCACTCATTGTCAAATGGTCATCAAGATAGCAGCATTACTCAATTATTGCCTGCAACAGCTCAGCTGTTGTGGATTACAACAGTGACCCATGAGGAGCATGTGACAGAGCGTCCACCAGGATGATAAAGTTGAAAAGAATCCCAGTTTAAGAAACAGGGAGGGGGGGGGGGCTGTAAAAACAGTGTTGGGTAACACAGTGGCCTTGGCTGTACACAAACACAACCACCCAGTCAAAACTCTTGCTTTCACTGACAGAGAAAAGCCATTTGGAGTGTAATTAATAGTTTGCTTCTGTTTCACTTCACTGACCCAGACTCTGTTCGTGTTAAATAATGCACTCGTCACTTAACTTCTCAAGCACATCAACACAACCTCATTATTTTTGAATGAACATCTTGGCTGAGGCGACACAGATCAGATGCTTCACTGCTATGGTGAGAGAGAATTAGTCAAGTCTGGACAAAACCTCCCACTAACCAGAGTCCTACTCCACATTTACCAAAGCTCTTGTTCGGATGTTTCTGCCTTTTGTTCTGAGCTCTGGGGAGGATCCTTTCCTCCATCAGATCTGATTGCTGCTAACATCGGGTGGGAAAATTAAATCGACAAATCGAATATTTATTTCAGAATTTAAAATGGATTTTTTTTTGTTAAAAAAAAATCTCTTTCAAAAAAATGCAAAAACATTTTAAAATGTTTTTTTTAAATTTCATCTTAATTTTTTTTCATTCATATTTTTTCACTTGTCTTGTAAGGCTTTATAGTCATATTACAGTAGCAGAATGCCGATCTAGCTACTGTGTTGTTTTTTACTAACTGAAGTCAAGAAAAAAGTAGCAAAAAGCTTTCTGTAAAATTTTTCTTTTTCTCCACAAAAATCTGCGATATCAAAGAATCACATGAATTGCAATAAGAATTAAATCGGCACCAAAAAATAATAAAGGAATCGAAAGGAAAGTATATTGTCCCAGCCCTAACACTAACTGTGCTTAAATACTGACAATATGGACTCCTCCACGATTAAACCCTGCAAATCTTCCACGAATCCAGCCGCCCTTCTGTGTCCCACAAAGAAGCTGTGAAAGAAAAACAGAGCTCTGTTCATAAACTTCAACCAAATACATGGTTTAGTCATGGTTTATATTTCTGAGAGAAGTGATGGAGTAGTCATGAGATCCTTCTCCTCGAGACTTTGACGCTTGGCTGTCAGATCTGTCCTACAAACTTTTATCTACTAAAATGATCCATCCTGAAATGAGCCATGATCAGAGTGAATGTCCTGCCGCCAACAATTCAACAAAGGAACGGTGACTTAGAGGAAATCATCTGCCCGTTAAACCACATCTGGTCAAACCCTGGACAGCACAGGACCCACTTCCTTCTTTCCCTCCACAATGACTCTTTTGTTTTACCAAACAGTTCCCAGGCCCTGCCTCCTATCAACATACTGCGTTCATTAGTTCTCCCCAAATACAGACAATTAAAAGAAAACTCAGCAACACATTTGTGAGATTTCCTCATGAACTGTCCTTCCCTTGAGTTCAGTTCCACAACAGCAAGTCTCTGAATCCCACGAGACGACACAGTAATGAGAAGCAACATCACGACTGACTAAAAGATGAAAGAAAAAAAAAAGATTACAGACAGCAACGCTGAAAACTTCAGAGAGACGATTTACTAGTAAAGATTTCATTTCCAGGATCAGATGCATGGAAAGAAACTGCAGGAAAAGCTGCTTGTTATGAAGAATCAACAGGAAACCTAACGTATAATCATAGTCGTCATCAGTGTCTGTCAGAGGTTTACCAGTAGGCCGAAGCATTTCTCTGGCAGTCGTGACAAAAGACCACATTGTGGCCGAGTGTGAGAGCAGCTCATCGGAGCATGAAATGGTGAATGACTGCACGAAATTGAAAAGGAGTGGCTTTAGTCTGATGAAAGAAGGATGCACCGCTCCTCGGGGCTCAAACCAGAACGGGAAATGAATCGACTGATGCCAAAGCCTGCCACTGCGCTGCAGTTTGTGAATTATGTCTCAGTTTCAAGTGAGAAATTCAGAGGCTTTATTTATAGACAGGCTATATTTAAACCTTCCCACCTCCCACCTTGCATCTGTCTGTTTCTGCGGGTAACAAGGCTTCATCAGGATGACGGGGGTGAGGCGACTGCTACTGGTGCACCTGCAAAAGGGCTGAACACTCTGCAGGCTGGCAGTGATGTCGCAGTGATGGACCACAGCAGCTCGATGAATGAGGAGGGAATAATGAGCTTCACTGCAGACCTAAAGGTTCACATCCATGTCGAAATTCATCTCAAAGCATAGTCATGGAAACGCTGCTCTACCCTTTGTACCCACACCTTCTTACTGACAAACATTCCATGTATCTGTAAAAGTCTCCACCACAAGACCAACAAAGCTTTGGACATTGCTCTGATAAACGGCAAGGTTTGTGTGACTAGCCACCGGCTTGCACTGTCATAAAGACTGCTGTGCTTTTACTGCGCAGACATCTTTATTTCTATCAGTGTAGACTGAATAGCTTCATTAAGACTCTGTCAACATGTAGACTCAGATATCTTTCTGGAAAGTCCCCCAGATGGATCTATAAATAAAAAGCGTAGCCATCCTGCCCTTCAAGTCTGCAGACACATACAGGTAAACTTTATTACTTCGTCAGAGCAGGTTTATTACGTACACCTTCCAGTCACATTTTCATATTGCATTTAAAAAAAAAAAACACCCTGGCCTGAGCTTGTATTACTCTGTACAGAAAAAAAGGGTTTTCATTTAATGGTGAGAAACTTCATGTACGAAGAGCTGATTGAGAGAATAACTTGAGACCCGGCGTCACGGTTCAAATAGAAGGTATTTTACATCTCCAAGTCTGGAAACGTAGAGGTCCTTAATTCCTTTGAAACTAGCAGATGTTATTTTTCTACATATGCAAAATCAAGATTGGATTTCTCTCTTGAGCAACTTTACGGGCTGAATGCTGCTCCAAAAAGTGCAGATTAGGTGCATTAGGTGGTTAACATTGCACCTAAGGTTGGGCAATATGTCTTCTAATTTTGCAATATCTTAAACTTTATCTCAATGCAGGATATACATCTAAACGTTTTCAAATATCTGCTTTGCCCACGCTTTTCCTGCAAAGAATATGCAACTAGGCAGGTCTTACTTACAGGTCTAAAAGAGATTTCTGAATCCAGACTTTTCCACCTGAACTGCACTCGTGTCTGCTGCCACAGCAGCCGTCATCTTTTTTCATTTTGGACTTTTTTGGGGATTAACTTTGCAAACGAAGATGCCAGAGTAATTTGCTTCGTGGCTGGTTTATTTCCCCGCTTTGGGTGGAGATGCGGCCATGTGGCATTGCAACGGCTGAAACTAATCGGTCAATCAGTTCTACGGCTTATTTTGCAGATAAATGCATTTCATTAAAGCTTTTTCTAGCAAAACCTCAACCACAGCCAGTGCTAGATTTCTATTCTGACCTCTTCATGCTTGTAAACTAGCTTGATGGGCTTACTTATTTTTCAATCAATCAATCAAACTTTATTTATAAAGCGCCTTTTAAACAAAATGTGGCTCAAAGCGCCTTACATTTAAAAATATTGCCGTCCATTCACCCCACCCCCCACTTCACAATAAAGATTTTTCTTCAATATAGCCGTTTAACAAACCGTACGTTAAACAACCCCGGACACATCAGCTGTGATCAACACCTCGCCCACCCTGAGCTGCATCATAGCACCATTTGATCATAGCACTCTTGATCCAGTGTGCACAATCAGGATCCAGATTCTGTTGGTCGGCTGCATTGTACAAAGCTACGTTAAACGCATCGCTCATCAGGATGCAACGCTGGATGCACTCTAACAGACTTTACACCTAGGAAACGTGTCAGCATTTTGCACAAGTGTAAATCTAATTTTATATCTGAGCAATGACAACAATACACTGAAAGCAAACAACCCACAATCAACCCGCTCAGATTTTTTAAATCACTTATAATCCATTTAAGCTGTGAGTCAGGAGCCTGAAACCATGACAAGCTTAGGGGCCCCAGGCCAACTAGGGTTAGCATATGACAAGTTTCCTATCTTGAGATCTAAATCAGGGGTAAAAAACAAAAATCCAAACACGTCACAGTAGAGAAAATATCTTCCATATGAAATCTTAAAGTTATCTTATTTTTAAAAAAATCTATTTATCAAAATACTTACATTTTCTTATCATAATCATCATTCATCAAATACTTTCCCTAGATTTTGTTTTTTTTATGTCAAAAAAACAACAACAATGTCTTCGTCTCAGCTGGTGTAGCTTCAGAGTGGAAAGCTTTTAAACCTTCAGACTGGAAACCAGTTGAATCATAAAAATAGTTTTGGCCTGGTGGGAACAGGCTATGAACAGGTGTGCAGTCAACAGGGGTGTATGTCACATCAACACACTGAATATGTGAAGCAGCACATGTTCCCCGTGTGGCGGTGGAAATGCATATCACACACTTCCTTTAAAAGCAAAAAAAGGGAAAACTGCAGAATGGGCAGCTGGTGTTGTATAAGTCAGGATGGATTTTAATTTACACCAGTTCATAATGGATCTACTCAGATTCTGATGATGATTATTCTACACATGCCAACAGAAAAAGGAAATGACCATCCTTCTTTAAAGCATTCAGATCTGCTGCCGACAGATGTGACACAGCAAAGCGTGAGATCTTCTTCTCCAATGGAAAACCTGCATCTGTCTCTCACAAGCTTTAGAATCCTGTTCAGATACCTTCACCTTCCTCCAGCTACGGGGGGGGGGGGGGGGGGGGGGGGGGGGGGGGGGGG
>JAVQJG010239486.1:0-10599 GCA_036024015.1 Craterocephalus amniculus | reverse complement strand
ATTTATTATCATCACTTTTATTCTCATAACACACTGTGTTGTGTGTGGTTGTGTGAGTGTTTGTGTGTGTGGTTGTGTGTGTGGGGGGGGGGGGTATGTGTGTTTGTGTGTGTGTGTGGGTGTACTTGTTTTTCTATCTCGGTGGGGACCTCAACCTGATTACACACCAACACAATGGGGACCTCTGTCACCGAAGCCTCCTAGAGCAGTGAAACTTAGAAAAAATGCGATTCATGATATTTGCAACATGTGTCCCCATGGGAGTAAACACATGAAAAATCTGAGTGTGTGAAATTTGATGCGCACCTAATGGACACACACTGGTACTGCATGTCCCCACAGGGTCATTGTGTGTCACAATGTCCCACTAACTAGCGCCCTCTATTGGTCAAAGGCAGAATTACAGCTTGGTAAAATCTGGTCAATTTAAGTTTTTTTTTTCTTTAAATCAATGATACCAAAAGATAAAAACTAATTCTATTTTGATATTTGTTTTGCCAAGTTTTGGATTTTTCTATTTTGTTAATAACAATTTTTCCTTTTTTATTTTAATTTCATATTTCATGCAAATTATGACTTTTTTTAACCAATTAATTTCTGTTGCCTCCTATTTTTACTGCTGCTGCTAAAATTTGCAGGTCTTATTTTGAAAATTAACTGTTCTTATTTTGACTTTTAAAAATTGTATATTTATGATATCTAATATGTAAGGACATGATTCAACTTAATCATGAATGTAGAGCATCAGGACACTAGCATTTAGGGATGGGTATCGTTAAGGATTTATCGGTACTACTACTGTTATTGGTACTCCTTTTCGGTTTGGTATTTTATCGGTACTCTTATTGATACTTTTTCTTTTTAAATACTAAAATGTGGGGAAAAAAGGAGGGATAAACATGAATTTATTTTAACATTAAGAAACAGCTAATCACAGAATATAAAAGAACTATAAATAGAGTAAAAAATAAATAACTTTAAAAAAAACTCAGCTAACTTTTTAAATATGCTATCAACTCAACACTTTCTGTCTATTAAAAAAATTAAGTTTGGTTGCAAACAACAACAATAATTAGTGTAAAGATAACGTGCAAAAATAAGCCCTATGAACATTAAGAACAACAATACAGCATCCAACCATCGAGTTTCTATCCCACTGCATGGCAGGGTCGCCTGGAGCATCCTGGCTGCCACAGGGTGGAAGGCAGGGACAACACAACAGTTCAGCTTAGCAAACAGTAGATATAAACTTCTCGGATCTGCCTTGTTCCTATCTCTGTTGTGAAACTATTATTAATGAAATGGATTGTGCGAAATTCGCTTTTAAGGGTGTTTAATACCAATTTTGTCTTATTTAAATACTTCTATTCGTAGTTTTTGCTACAGTTTAGCAGCTATCTGAGGCTTCTTTTGCTTATTAGAGATAGATAAGCAGTTATGAGGCTAAGTACCGCCGCCTAGTGGTGGGAGGTTGTAATGTAGTTGAGCCCAGAGTACTGTAGTGCATAGTGCAGCCTTCGTGGCAGCGCTTCTCGCGCTTCTCTACAGAATCACATAGAGAAGCAAACATGTGATAACAACATTCGCCCTCCCATCAGCCACAGTGTCATCTGTTCTTGGTAAAGAGGAGGGGTTACCAAAGCGTTTCTAACTTTAGTTAGGTCTCCTACAAAAAAACAAATGCCACCTTAAATACCGTTAAGAGCATCATTAAGGAAAAAGCTTATCGGTCCGGATGGACCGTCAGACTCCGCCACGGGGCTGTTTTGATACCGGTTTTCGGTACCCATCCCTACTAGCATTCCTGGAAAATCAATGGTTCGCTTGTTGGCCAATACTGTGGGTGGCTTAGGTGGTAGGGTGGGTCAGTGAGTAACATGGAGGGTAGTGGTTCAAATCTCACTCCCACCTCGGCCACTTGTAGTGTCCTTGGGCAAGACACCTTATCCTCCTAGCCTCCAGTGATGGCACCACTGGCAAAACTGAATTTTTAAGTTGCTTTGGATTAAGAGCATCAGCTAAATGACAATGTAATGTCAAAGCTTAAAGGGAACATATAATTTAAAATCCACTTTTCTAAGCCCATACCTGTTTTTGTCTTTTTCGAGCGTTCAGGAATGCAGAAAAATGTAATTTATTCACTCCCGGTGCTGCGTATGCATCTTTTTTTGGGGGGGGAAGGGTCATATTTTTCAATCTATTTTTGACTTTATATAAACCATAACTAAATTATTTAAATGTAGGGATGTAACAATCTTCGAAAATCGGTTTAAAATCGATTCAAACTGGTTTAAATGGCAATCGATGAAGAAAAAGGGAAAATCGATTTGCAAACTATCCATATTTAGCCCATCCACCCGGATTTCTGTTACACAACCCAAGTGGAGCGTTCGGTATACATTAATTGTTCTGCCGCAATGGAGTTTCGCCCGGACGAGTAAATCTGTTACACAATACAACTTACTAGCGCAAATTACAATAGAAACGAAAACACTGAAGAGGTTAAAGAAGGAATTCTGCAGCCGAAATGACAAAAAGTACAGGACCACCACATCCTCACCCAAGGAAAACACGCAGCAGTGTATTTATTGGAAAACTAAATCAGCGTTTCACATCCTGGACGTTGCAGTGTCTCAGCAGGAAGCTGTACTGCTCATCATGTTCGTCCACCAGTTCAGCATCAGCCAGGTAATCATTATTTCACCATTGCAAAAGCATCAAACCAAGATCATTTACTACAGGTGCAGATTAATGCGGAAATGTTTCTACACAATAAGTGAAATATATTTTTCTAAACCACTGTGAACAGATCAATTTGATGTTTTTATCATTCATAAATCTTTAGAAATAAATAATTTCATCATTATTTTTGCTAGTTTTTTGTATCTGTATACTTTTTCTTATTTTTTATATGGGCTGTTCCTCCTGCAACAGCCCAAATATTAGACAAAGACCATTTATTTTGCTAGAAAATAACTTAAATCAATTTTGTTGGGAAAAAAATCGAAAATAATCAATCGAGAACTTAAAATCGAGAATCGAATCATGGCTTGAGAGAATCGTTACATCCCTATTTAAATGTGAAAAGGAAGGATTTAAAAGTTCTTAGTTTAAATGCTGTTCATCATTTATGCTTGTCATTCAACAACAATTACAGCATCATGTTAACTAAACATCTAAATCAATAAATATCGTTGTTGTTTGTCACCTATCAGCAAGGCGGTGTTCGACTGATGTTCTGGGATGTAATCTATGTCCTGTCCTAGGTGTGGGTCGCACAGATTATGCTGTCCACAAGGGTCCTGTCCCGTGTATGTTGCCAAACCCATACTCTGACGCCCATATCAACGAGTCCCACTCCGACTAGAATCTTACAGAGTATTTATTTACAGCAGTAATATTTTACACGGTACAAACTAACAGGCCGGGGACGGCTAAGGAGAGCTCCCTCTCCTTCCTTCCCCAGTATTTTATAACACACTAACGCCTCCTTTCCAGACCTCATGACCAATGGCTTATTGGTATTTTACCACAACAATAGCCTCATACACTTTTATCAGGAAAATAATAAAACCACCTTCACTGGTAGTAATAGCATTAATAACACAATATAAATTAAAACGGTATTTCTAAACAGGTAAATGAATCCAGTCAGCCGATGTAAACATCCCGCACACAAAAACTATGCTGGCTGTTGATCCACTAAAACACAGACATGATGCTCCGTGATCGCGCATCAACACACGCAGGAACCTTCAAAGACCGCGCGCTCTGATACAGGAGATTAAGCTAATCAGGCCTACCCTGCATTAGAACTGACCTAACACTGTTAGCTTTGGTTGGCTAGTTGGTAACAACACAAACACAGTCACCTCTTATTCCAACAGTCTCATGGTTTTGTACAGAATTAGTCTGTAGCGATGCAGCCAGAGGAGCAGGAGGACCTGAAGAAGCTAACGCTAACTGCTAACCGGTGACCGCTCCATCATGGAGCTTCTGCTACGTTCATATTTTGGGGTCTTTCACTAACATTATTACAGCTCATTGGTTATAGAGGATTGTGATGTTTTTTTTAATATTTATTTAAACACCAGCTGATTCTGCAGCAGACAGAGCTGTCAGAACTTACCACCATGTTAGCCTGCTTACAGCTTTCTGCTCGCTGCTGTCTTTTCCTACATATGAGCCGTCTGGGTCAGCTAGACATTCGCATTTGCCAACATCCCAGCCTTCTCGGCTAGATATACATCCCCAATAAAACATCAAAGTGAAATTTATAGCTTCCTCACTATGTGGACCCACTTCTCCCACACCGAACTTTGAAAATAGATTAACATCGATAATTTTATTATCCTGCGATAAGAGTCTCCAAGTAATGCAGCAAGTTAACGCCGTTAACTGCCCAGCACTACTCAAAATTTATTCAAAACATCACAAAATTGAATGGCATATGAATTAAACCAATGATCACCTGTCTGTGATATATGTTTTTCACAATAAGTTAAACAACAAAATGTGTTGTGTTCCAAAACAAATAAAGCACACATGTTGTTTAAATAAAAAGAAACAATGTAACTTACAGATGATGCCGTTTTTAAACTAGTGAAGGCATGGATGGCAACAGATTAACACGTGTAACTGCTCCTAGCTAGATCTTGAGGAAAATGTGCTTAGGAGGAAGTGACATTCAGATAAGTAACCTCACTTCCTGTCTAGCTCATGTCAACAAAATAAAGTACATAAAGTGACCACTAAGGACCAATAACTGCAGTAACGAAAAGATCTGATTCCATGAGATCTATGAAGGTGAAATGATAGATATCTACTGTCAGCCTCTGGGTTCCAGTAGACAGTGTTTATCAGCCAGTGTAAAATTAAAATCAAAAGATGTTCTATCATGATCTAGTGTGACAGTACATTACTTTCTAAAATATGTCTTTGGACTTCAATAATTGAGTCCCACTTTCACATTGAATCAAGAAATAATTGTTTTGTACATGGTATTTCTCTCTCTCTTGCAGCAGTGTTTTTATTTCTTTTCTTTTAAAATAAGTTTGCTGAAGCTTCTAATTGGAACCTCCGTCAGGTCTGCTTCAGCAGGCTCCAGAAGCTAACTGCTCCTGATTTTGTAATCAGCTGTTTTCACTCTGGAATGTGGAGCTGTCTATCATCTCAGGCCCATTTTGATTGTCAACATTGTAATTATTTGAAACAATTGTTATAGAAATGCCAGTTAGCATGTGAAAGGAATGATAGTTTTGAACTACTGTTTCCAATTACAATTATACCATGGTCTGGGTGAAAACTTAATTCTGATTGGCTGGAGGGTGTCTATTTAGTAAAGATTAAAGAAGAAGGAGCTGTGCGTTACATGTTTTTTTTTGTTGTTTTTTTAAAAAAGATTTTTTTGGGGCACTAGTAGCCTCACGACTGAGCGGGAAATTCGGACGTCGAACTGCAGCACATTATGTAGCACACAACCTGTTCAAGCAACAGACAGATGTGAGGATGGCCTCATTACGTTTTTAATGCTTCACGACCTGTTAGTATTGAATAAAATGGAAATGCATGTTTAGTTGCTCACAAATTTTGCCTTAAGCTCCTTTAATCCGCTTATACCATGGTCCCCCAGAGTAAACATTTTATGACAAATGCTTATTCACTTAACTAAACTTGCTAGTTATGTTTAAGTATAGGAATTACTTTATGTTAGTCTTGATCAATTTCTTCGCTAACCAACTGTTGTCAACAGAAATGGAAAGCATGGTTATCAACAGTTTTATTTCCAACTACAGCACTTTGATTCAAACCAACTGGTTTGTGTGTTTCTATGGTGACACTTGTAGCTGAGGGATACAACAGCGATTTAACTTGCCGAACTACTTGTGGGGATAAACGTAAATAATGCACACCAGTTGGCATTAGAATTCTCACTGACCATGGTCATACCATGGATGTGGTGTTCTAGACTCCACGTCGTGCATGTAATGCAAGGCTCCTTGTTATTTAATCTTTACATATATGCCCACAGTTAAATATAAGTTCTGGTCAAATAGCCTTACAGATCCAAACCATTGCGCTGGCTGAAACACTAGTTGGTAACTGTGGAAAGAGAAATGATTATGGTGCTGCCATTACAGCAGTGGTAAAATGGCAGACACATAGAGCAGAAAAAATATCTGGACTGACAACGGTTACTGATTAATGTATCTGATCTACCTCTTGAAGTTATTTTATTTTCTCAGTTTTATTCTGAGCAATAATCAGCTTAGAAAAGGGACAAAAGGAAAAAAGTCTCTGGATTCCTCCCCATCTCTGTAAGTTTATGATGCTGTCCTAGCTAGATTGTTAGTTGAAATCAGTTAGTAAAATATTTATCATATTGTTTCAAAGGCATTAAATAATATTTTATCAGCTAGTATGAGGGACAGAGCGGCTCTGAAAATCACCCTGCAGCAGTGAGCAGAGCATCTGTGTGTTTCTCTGCATTAATGCTCCAGCGGATACGCCAATTTCACAGTGATATTCTAAAAACTATAATAGAATTATTGATATGAACTTAGGGAGAATTAATTTACCAACTTGAGTGATTTAAATCTCTAAATCAGACACTCCTGGACTAAATTCTTTTAATTTTATTTGATGAAATACACTATATTGCCAAAAGTATTCGTTCGCCCTCCCAAATAATTAGAATCAGGTGTTCCAATAACTTCCATGGGCACAGGTGTGTATAAAATTAAGCAGCTACACATGCATACTACTTTTACAAACATTTGTGAAAGAATGGGTTGCTCAGCTCTGTGATTTCCCACATAAACTGATGTAACAGGGTCAGCGGATGCTGAGGCGCAAAGTGCAACAAGGTCACCAAATTTCTGCAGAGTCAATTGCTACAGACCTTTAAACTTCATGTGACCTTCAGATTAGCTTAGTAACAGTGCTCAAGGGTTTCCATGGTCGAGCAGCTGCATCCAAGCCCTACATCACCAAGTGCAATGCAAAGCATCGGATGCAGTGATGTAAAGCAGCGGCCACTGGACTGTAGAGCAGTGGAGATGCATTCTGTGGAGGGACGAATCACACTTTTCCATCTGGCAATCTGATGGACGAATCTGAGTTCCCTGTTTGCCGGGAGGACGATACATGTCAGACTGCATTGTGCTGAGAGTAAAGTTTGGTGGAGGGGGTAATATGGTGTGGGGTTGTTTTTCAGGAGCTGGGCTTGGCCCCTCAGTTCCACGGAAAGGAACTCTGATTGCTTCAGCAAATATTTTGGAGATTTTCAAGCTCCCAATATTGTGGGAACAGTTTGGAGCCAGCGTTTTCCTCTTCCGTCATGACTGTACTGCAGCGCACAAAGCAGGTCCATAAACACATGGATGACAGAGTCTGGTGTGGATGAATGACTGGCCTGCAGAAAAACCTGACGTCAACCCGATAGAACAGCTTTGGGATGAATTAGAGCAGAGACTGAGAGCCAGGCCTTCTCTTCCAGCATCAGTGTGTGACCCCACAGATGCCCTTACAGAATAACGGTCAGATATTCCCACAAACACTCCTGAACCTTGTGGACAGCTTTCCTAGACATGTTGAAGCTGGTAAAGCTGCAAAGGGTGGACAGACGTCTTATTGTAGCATATGGATTTGAAATGGAAGGTGACTTATGTCCAGATGGGAGTCAAGGCAGGTGAGTGAATACTTTTGGCAATATAGTGTATCATAATAATTTAAGTAATAAAAAATTACAGTAGATCAAGTGAAGTTTTTGGCAAGTTTCAAATAGCATGGTTTCATGGACATTTTTATCACAATTGAAACATTCTCAAGTCTAGTAAAGGGATTAGCTTTGTACTTTAGTGTGCCATGTGACTGCACAAAATTTGAAGCAGATGTCAGATTGGAACAGTTGGAGGAGCTCAGCTGCACTATTGCGGAGTCCAGAACACTATATAGAGCCTAGCATAAAGACAATCAGAAGCAAGCAGTAGTTCAAAAGGGGAGCAACTTTTCTACATATTCATAATATTGCCTATAGTTGTAAGCAGCACCTGTACTTAACCTCATGAAATGACAGATTTTGATGGGGGGTAGTGAAACAGTGGCCTTTCTGTGTGGGGTTTGCATGTTCTCCCCGCATATGCGTGGGTTCTCACTGGGTTCTACAGCTTCCTCCCACTGTCCAAAGACATGCAAGGTTAAATTGACACCTTGAATTCTCCCTATGAGTGAGTGTGTGAGTGAGTGGTTGTCTGTCTCTCTATGTCGGCCCTGCGACAGACTGGCGACCTGTCCAGGGTGTAACTCCCTTCTCACTTGCAAATAGCGGGGATAGGCTTCAGCCCACCCGCGACCCAATTGGATTAAGCGGTTCAGAAAATGGATGGATGGATGGAATTTTATTTGTGTCTGGTGTGAACACAGGGTTATTTTGCTATCTGGGATTCTGATGGACGACTGTTTTGTTTTAGTTGTCTTCTCTTTAGTTTGATTTTCAGTGGTGATTATTGGTGACTATGCTGCTGTCCTGATTTAAAAGCTTCCGAAGGAGCCTCTGAATCCTCCCTCCAAACATGCACTTCGTTTACAGAGCCTGTCATCAGACAACAGCTACAGGATGACAGGCAGCTGGAACGTCATGAGGAGGATATTTTAACCGTAGTGTTTTGCTTTTTTAACAGTACACCATATAAAGAAAGAACCAACATTTGTGAAACTGTGGCATTAAAATAATGCAATATGTAATATTTTTGGATTTTTAAGAAAAAAATGAAGTATTCACATGCTTTAAAAAAACAATGTCAGTCACAAAAATTGATTTTAAAATTATACTTATACGGGATATTTGCTCCACTTGGAGTTATCTAAAAGAATTTGCGGCAGTAATGAGAAGCTTTGGAAACAGGAGCGAGGATTTCCGTAGACGCATTCTGTGGAGGGACGAATCACACTTTTCCATCTGGCAATCTGATGGACGAATCTGAGTTCCCTGTTTGCCAGGAGGACGATACATGTCAGACTGCATTGTGCAGTCACAATGCATCAGTGTGTGACCCCACAGATGCCCTACCGTAGGGCTCCTTGTGTGTGAGATCTCCTCACACCTCGTAGTGCACAGCCTACGGAGGATACTGTAGCCTTCATAAGCTGTGCTCCTGGTAGTTTGCGGACCCCAAAAAGAGACACAGCAATAGATTTTGAACTTCTTCACTCTGGCCTTAGAGTTAGAATCCCGAAGCTTAAAATAGTCAGAAAAACTCATTTGTTCCATGGGCAATATCATTTTTAAATAGTCAAAGATTATTTTGTCCTTTCCTTTTTTTAGTGAAAGATTGTTCAGTTGTTCGGTTAACTATGGTTTATGTATGTCTCAGAGATTTTAGTGGACAATCATGTTGGATGTTTGTGCTAGGACTTGTCTGTGTAACAAGTTTCCCATTAGGGACAATAAAATTACTTGACTTGCATGTAATCTGAATTTACATTTCTTACATAAAAAGTGTATAAAGAATTAATCAAATGGGAATAATAAGAGACACTAAATCTGTGTGGGAACCCGCAGTTAATTTCAGGTTGAGTAACGTCATGCCATGAAGCTGAAGTCCTTCCACTTACTCATCTCATTACTGTCTTAACACAACCTGACTTTTGAGGTCCCCATCCGGACTATGTCCCCCTCCCCCACCTCAACTCTGCCCGCCATGTTAGCGCCACCACTACTCCACCCGCTTTCCCACACTTTTTCATATTATTTTATATATATTTTTTTAGTAAATGAGGAGTTCGCTTCATAATATACAACCTGTCATAAAGATCTGCCTGTCACATGGGTGGTGCCCTTTGGCAACGTATGCGTTTGCGCTCTGGGCAACGCCGGATCTTACACCAAGTGCTCCTTTGACTCGGACACCTGCGCCTGGCGAATGACGTCACAGCTGGTCTTGAGCGGGCGAGAAGCACGGAGGAGTACGACGTGGATTCGTGATGGAGACGGTGAGTATTAAGTTACTGAAATAGGCTCTTCGTGTCTTCAGTTATATTTATTACAATTATACAGTTGTGTCAATCATGAAACTAGAAAATGCCGTAAGAAAAGAACGTTAAGGAAGTTCGCTGTGCGAGTTAGCCTCTTAGTAAATGTTAGCTAACCGCGAATGCTGACCACGTATTAGCCACGTTGGAAGACCACAGGGTTACCTTGGCTTGCGGTGTCACCGGCTACACGTGTTAACGGGAACATGGATAACAAAACATAACCGTTTAGAGAATCCAATTATCCCTCTACACGTCTCTCTCCCGTCTCCCTCAGTCATTTCTTAACCAGTGGGCGACATGCTGTATTCTTAGGCGTGGTGAAACTGCCCGAGAGCGTCAGATGATAACATTAATTAATTACTACCATACCGTACCGTCCTCTTCCGCTTATCCAGGTCGTATGACTCCGGTCATACAGGGACCGGACCGCCCTCACCAAGGGGTCCGGCACCCCATACCCCCGGAGCCCCCCCCACAGGAGTTCCCGGGGGACACGGTCGAACGCCTTCTCCAAGTCCACAAAGCACATGTAGACTGGTTGGGCGAACTCCCATGCCCCCTCCA
>JAVQJG010239442.1:0-13160 GCA_036024015.1 Craterocephalus amniculus | reverse complement strand
GAGGACTGAGGTTGCCAGGTATAAGGCGTGTAAATGTGCAGAGAGGACTGAGGTTGCCAGGTATAAGGCGTGTAAATGTGCAGAGAGGACTGAGGTTGCCAGGTATACGGCGTGTAAATGTGCAGAGGACTTAGGTTGCCAGGTATACGGCGTGTAAATGTGCAGAGAGGACTGAGGTTGCCAGGTATAAGGCGTGTAAATGTGCAGAGAGGACTGAGGTTGCCAGGTGTGAGGGATTTTTATCTTTCACATGAGCCCAGAGACAGAAATCTCCATCTGCTGCTTCTCTGTGTGGATGTAGTCCTTCATAAAAGGAAAGTCCCGTTTTTCCAGCATGTGTCTGTGTCCATGCTGACGGCTGCGACGGGGTGGTTGTGCAGATACTCTGGCAGCCGGCTGTAATATGTATTCAGCTCCACAGCCAGACTGCAGGCTGGGGACTCTGCTGCGGAGATAAAAGCCGTGGAGGCGCTGCATTGAGAAAGGACCTTTACGTCCTTGCTGGGAGCTCGCTGCTCTGTGTGTGCTGAGCGCTGATAAGGGAGATGGGGTGGGAAGGGTCACCAACAGCTGTTCAGTGGAAAAAAAATCGCTGAAAGTTAGAAAAAGCTCCAGTCTGCTGCGATTAGGTGGAACAAGTTTCTGTGACACGAGCTGAGAATATAAAGAAGATCTGAAGCAACGGCGCAGGTTTTCCTGGTCGCACACTTAAGATTTAAGATGAATATTTATGATTTTAAACATCAGGATGCAGGCAGACATAAATATAAAGCTTTGCTGAATTTTAGGGAAGTTTAAACTCATCATGCACACGCACTGCTGGTCAGATTTTCTGGAGACACACGTCTGGTTTAAATCACATCATTTCCTCTTGACTCATCTCACAACTTCCTGAGTGCTAAAAGAGAGGAAGACGGCCTTCGCTTCCGTTTCCATCATGTTTCTACCCTGAGACGAAGGATTATCACGGAAGCATGAACAGCTCTATATTCCTCTAGCTCTACGCTGCACTCACTGCACTTCACCATCATGTCCCCTCGATTTCCTGCTTGGTCTGGAGCGTCTCCATGGTAACAAATCCTACCTTCCCTATCCTGCTTTTTTGTATCTGGGTTTTGTGCAGCATCACGTGGGCCAACATGCGTCTCTCCCATCGTCCTCGTCTTCCCTTGCAGGGCTGGGATGTACCTGCTGCTGGCGTCGCACCATGGCCGCCACGCGTTTCTAATGTTGGTTTGACACGTCGGCCGCGCGCATTGACGCAAGGTAACATGACGCGTGCACGAGCTGCCATGTCATTTGACTGCTACAGGTGCTCATGCACCGCCGCTAACGGCAGCGAGACTTTTCCCTTTAGTTTCTTCAGTAAGAAGTAAAATTATCAGTCCTTCTTCCTCGTTTCCAAAGTCCATCAGGTCGTTGTTAGAAGAGTTTAGCCGGAAATCCAACGGACCGCTTGTAACTGTTAGAATACAGCGCTGCATGCTCCCCCTGGTGGTGGCATCCGGTAACTAGCGAGAGTTTACAGCAGGTATGTCCTAGAGATGCGCGGATTGCAGTTGCAGCCGCGGATGACGTGACGAAAAATTAAGATTTTAATTACATTCGGGCGGGTTGCGGTTTAAGCACTTAAATAAACAAAAAAAGCAACATTTTAAATATTATTCCAAACATAAAGAAATTAAACAAAACGATAGAAAACACTTTTTAATTGCGAAATTAGGCTAACTTATTTATTTTGCAATAGGCTAGTATAACAATAAAAACTTATGATAAATGTCAGCTGCATGTTTCAGGAAGACTACCGGCGGGACACAAGTAGCGCTCTGATACAGTAAAACTAGCCACAGAAAGAAACAAGTGACACTATTAGGAGCAAAAGTGTTTGTAATCATCTCATTTACCACAATTTAACCGGATATTCAGCACGTTCAGAGTACAACGCAGCTTTTCCTTTTCAAAGGTGATCAGCGTCTCGCTGCAGGTGCAGAATCGGCAAGCAGGTGAGACGCGCCGCATGCAGGCGTGGATCTGCCTCTGTGTTGAGAGTTGAGGTGATGCTGTGGGTAGCTCTGGCTGGTGGATTTGGGCCTCACCGGAGTCGGACTCTGACCGTTCCCAGATAACTCCTCATCGGTGACAGACCCTCATCTGCATCACCTCGAGCCTCCGGCCCCGGCCCTCGCGAGCCAGGCCCGTGTTTCCTCCATGTTTCTCCATCACTGCGCGCCTGCTCCCTTTCTGTGTCCATTCTGCCATTAACTTCCCACGGGGTAGCATATTCTATGAACTACCTGCAGACTTTGCTGATTTAATGCACCGGTTAAATATAACGTGACCATTTGCACATCAGCAGCAGCAGCAGCAGCAGCAGCGTAACAGTTGGAATATCAGCGCTGTGACTAAAGTCTGAGCCGAATCAGCGCTCACTGATTGATGTGCTGCTGATCTACTACTACTACTACCATCATTTAGTAGACGCTTTTATCCAAAGCGACGTACAGTTTAAGATCTGGTAGAGTTTAGATCATTCTTAAATCTTAGGAACGTTCTTATCACGGGAAACCCGGACATTTCCAAAAGCTGAGGCATCTTCAATAGACTTAAAAACTTCTCTACGGATGGCGGCCAGGTGCGGCTCTGAAAATTGGTAAAAAAGCGTTCTTACAGACGGATGGAGATTTTAAGATCATTTTTAAATAAGTCGCTAGAATGTACACAGAGCAGAAGGAGCAATTGCAGCCACAGCAGGTAGATACAGTCCAGCAACCTGATTGGCTGCAGTAACCTGATCAAACCTTCGCTGTGATTGGCTGCAGTAACCACTGTTTCAGTGGAAGCTACTTGCACGAAATGGACGCCGTTTGGCTTACGTGGTGGGGAGGGCGGTGCTTGGTCAACTCAGTAGTTAGGACACTTAAACGTGAGCAGCTTCACCCATCTCTGATGCAGATGCTGGTGCAAAATGCCGGACTTCCCTTTGGGTCCACGCTTCCCCGTGATCGTGTGCCGACAGAAGCAAATGCTCAGTGTGAACACGGCGTAGTGAGACACGCTTGTGGCCATTTTAAGCCCTGTGCCTGTAGCGTCCTGAGGGTGGCCCATCTGAGCACGTGCCAGGGGAGGCTGGTGTTGATGCACATCTCAACCTCTTTGCGCTGCTGCAGGGTTTCCAGCTGTGAAAACGTCGCCCTGCATGGTGGAGCACCCTCCGCTCAGAGAGGCTGGATTCTCCGCGCCTGCCTGGGTAGCCTGATGTTGTCACTTACCGGCAGGAGGTGCGCTGCGACGAACGGAGCGAACTCAGCCAGCTGATCATTCAGGGCTCTGTTTATTCATTTGCTCTATTTTTTTTTCTTTCAGAACAGCTGTTTTTGTCTTAGTCTGATATTTGTATCTGTTTCTTATCAATCTGACATTAGTTTTTACTAATGTGTAGCAGAAACAGACCTCCCTGCAGCAGGAGTTTGGTGTGGCTGAAGCTGGCTGCTAGCATGCCGTCCCCAGCGTCGGTATCTGTGGAAAAGCTTCTCTGTCCTAGCGACATGCTGACGTGGGTCAGTGAGCTTAAAACGGAGAAATATGAATTCCTGGGGACTTGGATTGTCTTTCTGAGGTACTTTAACCAAAGTGAATCACAGCATATGATGGCCTAATGTGTCAACAATCAACATGCATGGATCTGACGACTCATCACTGGCTCTGAAAGATCCTGACGACTTAAATGAGATGAGTTCAGTTTGCCTCGCGGTGGCTAAAGCCAGAATCTTTATGGCCAATTTCAGAATAAACTAACGTCCATCACATTTTCATCCAGTTGAAATTCCAGGCTTTTCCAAGGAGCTGAGCTGGTTTGCGGTGAGCGTGCTCAGTGAAGAGCTTCCGGCATTCGTGTGACCCAGTTGCATTCTGATAGACTAACTGGCCTCAAGGCTGAAGTTGTTTCTCTGCTTCTTCGCTCTGCACCTTTTTCTCTGACATTATCTCTCACGCTCCTCTGCTCGCTCAGCAGCCGCTAGTATGTTCACTTCTTCTCTTATGGGTCCCAGATGTGGGGAACGGGGCCACGAGCCCAAGCTTTTACTCCAAATGAAACATTTCTGCTGGCCTGCAGGACTGAATGCAGAGTAATCGCTCTCTTGTCGGGGAATGTTTCACATTTTCTGTGGAAAAATAGGAATGTGTGTTCAACCGCCTTTTTGAAGCAGACGGCCCTGCAACCCACGAGGAATTATTCCAGGTCGGTTCTGGTCCATATTTCAGGAGTTATTCTGGCTTGTTCCGGTCCGTGTTTCAGGAATTATTCCAGGTCGATTGTCAGTGTAATAGGAATTATTCCGGGTCGGTTCTGGTCCGTCACACTCAAGCTTTAACTTCATGTTTTGCAGTGGGAGTAACGTGGCTCAGCCCGTAATCAAGCGCCGCCGAGTTGAGGAGGTCATGCATTTGGCCGTGGTGGCCTGCGGGGACCGTCTGGACGAGACCCTGACCATGGTTAAATCAGCCCTGCTGTTCAGCTTAAAGAAGATGAAGGTTCACATCTTTGCCGAGGACCCCTTGGCCCCGCAGTTTAAGGAAAGGGTAAGACATACCAGCAGGATAAAGCCAGACATGCGACATCAGAGTATGGTTTCAGACGTTCAGCTGCATGTATTAAACACTGCTCCTCTCTCTGAAACGGACGACATCGGGGTCAGAGCAGTTTGAACTCTGGCTCTCTTACAGGATTAAGGCTCTTTTATCTGCCGACCGGGGTGTAATATATCACCTGGACACGCTGCTATTCATCCAGTGTGCTGATTTACTTCAAAGTCACCTTTCCAGAGGTGCTTTGAACGACCATTCATACTGTACACTGAAAGAAATAAGATTTACTTTAAAAATATATTGTAAGTATTTGCATGCAAATAATTTAAGTAAAATTTAATGCTGCAATATCAAGTAACACTAACTTACCTGTATCAAGTAAATTTTACTTACCATGAAACATAAAGGTTGTGAACATCTTAAGTAAAGTAAATCTTACTTAATAACATCCAAGTTTGAAGTCATTTTCATTTAAACGAAATAGGTTTTTCATAGACAGGAACAAACTTTTTCTCAAAATTTTAAGCAAATTTTACAGATCTGTATTATTTGCTGCTATGAAGCAATTAGGTAGATTTTATTTATTTTCTTGTGCTTGAATTTTAATATACTTGGTTGCATTAAGTTAATTTACCTACTAAAATTAATTAACCATTGCCAATCTTCTTCTGATAAATGTTATCAAATAAATTCAACCAATACTCTGCATCATAACATATTTATCACATATTTACTACATATTCACTAAATTACAACAAAATTAAACTATTTATTTTTCATTTTAACAGTTCAAGTACCATCAAAGAAAATCCACTGTGTCAAATAAGCAGTAAAAAACAACCATCTGAAACAGTTTCAACATTCAATTCAACCTTATTCATAACAAAGTCATCTCAAGGTTCTTCACTGACAATCATTTTAAGTAATCTGACTGTCATACATTCATATATACATACATACTAGCAAATTAATAAAAATAGCAGATGTAAGGAAACAAACAGACTGCATCTAACCCCGTGTTCACACCGGACACCGAAAAAATTGTACGCGCGTACAAACTCAATGTTAAGTCAATGTACAGCCGCGGAAAAACGCGAATTTGCTTGGAGCGGTGCGTTTCGAGCGGATTTGCTGCGCGGAGCGCCCCAATCAAGCAGTTTTTCCGTGCAAATTAAGCAGATTTTCCGCTGGAATGAAGCGCATTTTCCACACGAATAGGGCGTTTTCCGCCTCTCCGCTCGAGTTGAAAAATTTGAACTCGAGCGTTTTTTACGCGCGGAGAATCCATTGAAAATGATGGCAGGAGCTGCAGCTGCTGAAAACAAGTGATGACAGCTTACTGACATCAGCTCTGATAAACAAAACTGGCTGTGTTTTAATTAATGAAGAACAAAACAAGAACAGGAAGCTTCTATGTTGTGTCTGAGCGGCTTGTCAGATTATTTATGCTCATAGTATTTATTTATTATTATTATTATTATTATTTCCTGTCAGCTTATGAGGAGAGGAGGCTGGCGGACCACCGGGATACGTAGCAACGTTAGCTAGCTTAGTGACCGGCATCGTTCTTTAGCAAACAACTCTCTTTAAAGTTTTCAGCATGGGATGGAGCTCGTAGCGGACTTACCGAAGGCAGACGGAGGCTCTGCTAGTGAAACCGATCTCCTGTAGTTTGTATCCTGGAGCGATACGCGGCACCAGTCCTCCCCAACAGATCATCAAACTGGGATCAGGTGAGCCTGAAGCATCCCTGGAAGCGCCGGCCATCCAGCTGCAACTCCTGGATTAGTATGAAATTCACCGAGCTCCGAGCGCCTCTGGAGGAAGATCCGGTGGACCCAAACACGCCGACGTCTTCGGTTTAACAACTTCCAAAGCAGGTACAACGCTGCAACTCTCTGTTAAAAGTTCTCAATACTCGTTGCCGCCGTGGCTGCAACGTTGATTACGTGTGAACAGCTGTTTGACTCGCGAGCAGAGTGTTTTTGTACGAGCGGAAAAAACGCTTCATTCTCGAGTAAAAAACGCTCAAATCAAGCGAGTTGACACTCGGTATTTGCGCGTACAAATGTATGCGCGGACGCGAAATGCTGCTGTTGGTGTGAACACGGCGTAAGAGTCTTCAATCAATCCCCTTCTGAGCATTCATTGCCTATTTAACATCAGATATTCAAGAAAATTTAACACACACATATAAACATAAACATACTGAAAACAACTTCTAGGAGGGTCAGGAAAAAAAAAGCAGCTTTGAGCAGTGGTGTAACAATTATGTATACCCCTATTTAAACGGGAAAAAACAATGAAACAAACAGAATGTACTGTAAGTACTTCACTAATAATTAAAATGCAATAATGTGTACTTCACTAGAATTTGTACCAACACTAAATTAAAGATGTAGCTCCAGCAAAAGGTATTTAAAGAAAGACTAAATACATCTTTTAAAGAAAATCATCCACATTTGTGTCACAGTACTGAAAAATTGTTATGACTGGTAAACAACAAATACACATTATACACTGCATCCAACATGGATCTGGTAACATAGTCACCTTTAAAATGTGCATTAAGAATCTTACAAAATCTTACAAATAAGAATCTTATAATCTGAAACAGTGAAACATTCAAATCAGTCCTTTAGACTAGTGCGTTTTCAGTGCAATTAAAACATTAACATTTGACAGGAAACTTCCCATAGGTTAACCAAGATGAACTGGAACTCAATGCTAATTCTTGGCATTTCTTCACAAGGGTCCATGTATGATGCCACATTTTTCTCCCCGATGATGTCAAAGTCATGACATGACATTTCGGAAAGCAACTTCAGCTTCAAGGTGTTTACTTTTGAGGACAGCTTAAAAGCATCCAGCTCCAGGAACAGTTTTTGGAAGACTTCAAAAGTGTAGTGCAAAGTGTGAGGGCATGCCAAAGGAATCCTTCACCCTCAGAATGATGTGCCTTCATTTTCTACTCACCACACTCTGGAACACTTTCTAAACTCCATCGCCCCCCGTACGGGGTCCTGGAGACTCACCGGACTCACATACAATGCAGCTCTTATCATGTAGAAATACAGTCATACTGCACAACAAATTAAACAGGAGAAACTCCTCTACAAGCACATATAAGTCATTTTTACATTCTCCATACACAACTCAAACAACAAGCATACTAATGCTCAAATATCAAAATCCAAATTGTGTCAGGATGTCAACCCACTCTCCACATTTCCATTGCTAGCTGTCTGATCCTTCGTGGTAGACCAACAAACAGCATATCGTGTGAAAGCTGAGACCCTGACGATTTCAGCAGTACCAATATTATTTCCCTACGACAAAAACCCACTGAACAAGAAGCAGAAGAATACGAAAGTAAAAAGCCACTTACTTAGAGGGACCAACAGAAATTCTGTCTTACCTTTGTGATTTTGCGAGGAAAAGTTGTAGTTTGAGAGCAAAACTCGCGAGATTTAGTAAGTCCAACATTTCCGTGTTTGTTCTCAACCGAGCCGACTTCAAACCAACTTCGCTCTTTTTTTTGGAAGGCATTCTATATGTCGAACATAAAGAAGCTAATTCAGCGTTTGATGCGTTCGCTTCCTTATAGTTAGCCAATCCTGTGTCTGACACAAATTTTGATACCACCCCTAAAACCTACTGGCTTTTATGGTTCAAACGAGGGGTCAATCATCCAAATCGACCAATCGGTTGCTGAAATATTGGCCTGCGTAATTTGCAGTTCCAACATGGAGACAGACATCTTTTACGCACCAGGGCGCATAGCGCCCACAGGGGAGGAGGTTTACAGCTCTGGCATGCAGGCAGACAGTAGAAAGAAGATGTTTTCAGTTTGGACTTTACTGTCCATGTAAATATTTGTGTGTTTGTTTTTTTTACAGTTTTCAATTTCTTTTTATTAGTGTTGCTAAAGAAAGGTTTCATTTTGATTCAAACTTCAGTTGCTATTCATTGTTTTCTGTGCTAAAACTATACAGGTTGGTTGATCTTCAGAAAAAAAATTAAAAACCTAAAAAAAACCTCTAAACTGTTGAAAATTTAATTGATGATCACCATTAATTGCATAAAAAATAAAAATGTGTAGTTTAGTACATCAAAAACCTCAAAATGCACAGATGGTGCCAAAATGACCATTTTGGAGAGTCCGCCTAAGTAGTTTGTACTAAAATCTTCTGTAATTTTGCTCTGCTTTCAATTTATTAGGATCATATTTGCAAAGATGATGGTCACACATTGTACTATGCTTTGACTTAGAGCTTTAGCTTCATCTGCATCATTTCGAAGAGATCTTCATTGAAAAAGTGTGGGTTTTTTTTAGGCGGAAATGAAATCAGTCATTTATTCTTGTGTTCCATCTTAATTTACTTTGTGTCAGTCACATAAATACTGATACTTGCAAATCTGAACAAATTTCACAAGTGTTCCCTTTATTATGACCAAAACTGATTCAAATAGACCTTGTAGATGCAGAGATATACTCATATTCATTTTGGGTGTGTCGTTTTCGCACAGAAACTTAAAAAAGAGGCTGGGGCTCTTATCATGCCGCCGTAGACGTGGGAAGGTTTTTGTTTTGTGTCAGTTCGGTTACAGTGATGTTGGATGGTGCCAGTTCAAAAAGTCCACAAAAACTTGGCAATATTCTTCCATAGTGCCAGTCCAATGTAATCCAAGTGTCCTGAGTGGGTAGCGTCCATAATATACTGGAAACGACATAGATTAGTATATTTTTAGAGCCCAAACAGTAGCATCTTGTACTTCCTGGATGCGCGTGCATCACTCCGGCTGTCCTCCTGCATACAATGTGCAACAAAAAAGAATTCTATTGAGAAACAAATAGAATTGCATGAATCATCCAAAGTGATGTTATTATAAGGGCAGAATGAACACAATAATATCTGTTCATTTGTTTGCTTTCCACTTAACTTGAACATTAAATAACATTAAATTCTTAACCTGTGTCACTGAATATTATGTTTAAAATGATTAAATCATGCCATCCCAAGCAGTCTTCAAAAGGTTCCTCTTCTTTCTCGCCCAAGGTACAGCATAAGGCTGTGGATAACAGTTTCACACCTCATCTCAATGCTCTTGTCTCTGTGAACAGATTAATAACATGAATAGTATACATACACAATGACCTGTCAAGTGAAAAAAACTGCATATTTGCTCTTGGGTTTTAAGTGCATGGACCCAGAGCGTGCAAAGGCTTGTGCTGTACGTGCGTGTGAGTGTTTGTGTTTGTTAGTGATAGACAGGAAAAAAGTAGGGCCAAAGCCCTACAAAAATATGACAACGCTGGACATTCAGTGAATACTTCCTGTTAATAACCTGTTGCTTCGCCTGCAGCTGAACCAGTGGCCTCGCTCCGTCTCAGCCCAGTTCCAGTTCAGCATCTACCCCATCTCCTTCTCGGTGGGAAACGCTGACGAGTGGAAGAAGCTCTTCAAGCCCTGCGCTGCTCAGAGACTCTTCCTCCCTGTAAGGCTGCAGCATTTATCTCCTCCGTGCCACGAATCCATCGGACTTTTTTTGTGACTCGGCTCTGGAGGTCAAACTTATTCTAGTTCAGACCGAGCTCAGATGAGCCTGACCAGCGAATAACAGCAAAATGACCTGAATGAGATAAAAACTCTGTGTCATCCTTTATTCTTCATTTCACATTAATATTTTCTTTTCAATTTTTTTTATTGCATTTTCTTTATATGAATGTTTTGTATAATTTATGAAGCCCGATGTCTGCGATGAAGACCCTCATGCCGGTTCTCCCAGCCTCTGGAGTGCAGGCCCCCCCACAGCTGCAGGACGAGTTCTGATCTGTAGGCACGGGTCGTACAGAAGAACTTCTTGTTCCTTCTTTAGTAAATTTATGTGGTCCGTCTACACCAAGGTCTCCAAGTTGGTTTTGGAAGAACCTGGTCCTGCAGGGTTGTGTAGGGTTTTGGTTTCACACCTCAATGTACACCGGAAGACGACCCACTGGTTTACCCTGACCACACATCCTGGTCCCACTCCATGTCAGAGGGATGGAGTAGGACCAGGACCCGGTCTCTGCATGATCCAGGAGCCGGGCCATGCAGACCTGAATCCTGAGCATCGATGTAGTCATACGTTTGCTTCCATGACTTCGGTGTTTTCTCAGGTGATCCTGAAAGAAGTGGACTCTGTGCTCTATGTGGACACTGACGTGCTGTTTCTTCGGCCCATGGACGATCTCTGGGGTCTTCTGAAGTCTTTTAACGGGACCCAGCTGGCGGCGATGGCCCCGGAGCACGAGGTGCCCAAGATCGGCTGGTACAGCCGCTTTGCTCGCCACCCCTTCTATGGGGTCACTGGGGTCAACTCTGGCGTCATGCTCATGAATCTGACCAGAATCCGAAGCACGATGTTTAAAGTAAGTCCAGAAACTAAACTTACTTTCCCCCGACAGCAGGGACATTCTCTCATGTTCTCTCATGTCTTTCAGAACAGTCTGATTCGCACCGGTCTGCTGTGGGAGGATCTTCTTCATCCTCTTTACCAGAAGTACAAGAACCACATCACCTGGGGAGACCAGGACCTCCTCAACATTATCTTCCACTACAATCCAGGTACAGAGCTCTGATTCAACCTATATGTATCTATATGCTCCCTGGAGATTGCACATCAAATTCAGTCCAGATGCACAAATACCATATTACCCAGTACTGAGAACTAAAAAATCCCAGTACAGTTTACTGGTACGGAGCATGGACTACATGCAGGACTGAGCAGGGTTTCTCTCTCTAACTGGTCTCGTCCAGCATCAGCAGCAGAATGATGGGCTGTACCAAGACTTTTATCTGTGGGTATAAAAGTCATCTTGATAATCTGTCTTCAGTTTGTTTTCTTAATTTTCATGTTATTTTTTTATTTATTTTGCATAATTGTTTGTTAATTGATTTAATAATATTGCTGATTTCAATGGATAGCCCTGCTGTCAACTGGAAGCTCCTGAGGATATTCCAAGAGGACAAAAGCCGAGAGGGCCCAGATACACCAAAGATGATCAGTTTGGGAAAGTGTGGTTTGCATGTTGTTCATGGAAGGTTTCAAGATGAAGAGAGAGAAACAGGTTGGAAGGTGGGAGATGTGCTCAGAGCACTTTGGCAGATGTTTCATGACTCATCAGCAAAATGAGATGACTTCACTGAGGTGACCAAAGTGACAAAAGTTCTGTGCCGATTGATTGGTTGAAGACTTAGCAGTTGCTGAGCGGGCAATAGAAGTGTGGCCAGCTATGCAGGAGTACATCAGCAGCCACCAGGTGTCCCAAAAAGCAAAGTACCATCATCTGGATCCTACTGCAGAGTAAAAGGGGCCACAGCTGACCCTCTTCTTCAGGCTAAGTCTCCAGTCTTTTGCATTTGTTGCTAGACAGCTAAAGCCTTTTTTGGAGAAATTCCAGAAAGAAGCAACAATGGTGGCTATCTTAGCAAAAGAGCTCGAGTCCATCCTGAAACGCTTGTCATGCTTTATTAAAAGAGAAGATTAAAGGCATATTCACTTTATTTCAGTTCGTCCTCTTCCCTTCGTCTTCTTCACTTCGTCCCCTTCAGTTTACGTCCCTAGCTGTCCTGCTCCGTCTGCTCTGGGATTCCCGCAAACACCTTTCTTTTATCTTCTTATTTTCCTCGGTCAGGTCATGCCCTCGGTGAGGGATTTCACAGACTATTAAAGGCTGCTGTTCTCCATTGCCAGCACCTCTCTGATCGCTTGGAACTGTTTGTGGAGAATCTCCAACAGACCCAAACGGGCAAGTTTCTTATCTACTGAGAGAAGAATTTCCATTGAGTCGTCTCTAGGTGGCAGATGAATCCTCGTCTCACTGTCCTTCAGCAGATGAGGGGGACAGGGTTGATGTTTGCTTTGGCTTCCTCATGACAACTTTGCTGTAGCACCGTCAGGTGGCCACTTGTTCACCACTGTGCTCCACAGTCCCCCAGAAGAGACACAATTTTCCTGCTTTCAAGAAAATCTTTATCAGGACGTGAATGAATAAATGAACCTACTTAACTTAACCTACATCAGCATCACTCTGAGGGGTTAAAGTCTGATGTTTCGGGTCATTCTGCCGCATCCTCTACATTAAAACAACCAGAATCTCCAGAAATTTGGAGGATGAGGTGCTTCCTGCAGGTTTCTGTTCTCCACTGCAACTACACGGCCAAAGGGTTTTGGTCTGATTGTGGTTGTTGTTGTTTTTCCTCAGAATGCCTCTTCATCTTTCCCTGTCAGTGGAACTACAGGCCTGACCACTGCATGTATGGGAGTAACTGCAAAGGCGCTGAGGAGGAGGGCGTGTCTATTCTCCATGGCAACCGCGGCGTGTACCATGATGACAAGCAGCCAGCGTTTAAGGTGGTCTATGATGCCATCCATGATGTGAGTATTTCAGGAGAGGAGGTGGGGGTAGGACAGCAGGGGGGCGGGACTTTCTGTGTTTATCATAAATTACTGCCCAGCTGTCCTGCAGAATCTGGGCCGAGCAGAGGCGGCAGTCTAAAAACTACTTCTGAAATTAAAAACTGACCCAC
>JAVQJG010239425.1:0-19498 GCA_036024015.1 Craterocephalus amniculus | reverse complement strand
CACACAAATTAAAACGTGCACGACGCAGAAAAGGAGAAAAAACAGACTGCAGTTTTGGAGAGTAATCTATTCTTTTGAAAAAATTAACCGTAATTTTGGCAAGATGGTGCCAATTACCCATCTAATTGACCGAATCACTCTTTATGCAAAATAACGTTTTAAGTGCGCAACACTAAGATGATTAGAGAAGCCCACCTGCCATTGCTCCATGTGGTAGCGCGTGCGCGTGTCCGTGAAGTATTGAAAAATTAAAGTTGTTATTCAATGTAAAATTCAGTCTGGTTGTATTTTCTTTAAAGATCAGAAGATGTTTTTTGTAATTTGTTCCAGTAAAAAAAATACAAAATATGTGCAAAAACGTAAGGAATATTCTCCATTTATTTCACAACATGGTTCAGCAATACAATATCAAAACGTTGTCTTTACTGTACAAAGAAGAAGCAATATGAGGACACCTCATTAAATATATACATTTACTTTTTTCCTCCCTTTTTCACATGGTATTTTTAACCTAATGTCCAAAAACACAAAGTAACTGAGGACACTTGTGCTTGAAAGACCTTTCCGTGTTGAAGGAGCGAATGAACTATTACGGAAACATAAAGCTACATGTGTATTTTACAGCTCTACAGTGTCTTGATTGTCCCCCGTCAAGCGCTTTAAAAAAGAAAAAAAGAAAACTACATCAAAGCCTCATCAGTATTCCGCCATGAATAGATGACAAAACATGTTTCCCGTTTAGTGGTTTCACTCATTCACAGCACACAGTCAGCGTATTGCACATCTTCGTGTCATAGTTGCGGAAATGTAAATAAAATCAAGCGAATGTGTTTTGCGGATCGCCAGGGTTTTTTTTTGTTTGTTTTTTGTTTAGTTTTTTGTAAACAAGGTTTTCCTAAATTACACAGAAATGGCCTGTCCATTAACAAGGAAAAATACAGTCATCAGTCGGTGCCAGGGGGTTGGATCCTGAGGTGATGGTCACATAATAATAATAATAATAATAATAATAATAATAATAATAATAATAATAATAATATCGGATCATGTGTAAACGGCACCATTGTGGAAAATGACACGATTTATTTGCCAAATAGGTCCATGTTTGCCTGACAGTGACTGTCTCCTCTTAGGCTTTTTTTCGTAGCATGTTGTAAAAAAATATGGTCTATGTTGTCCTTATTTTTTCATGAGGTGAGATACCAACTGTTGCCACAAAAGTCAGCTGCTTTCAAACCGGTCTAAGCAGCGGCACAGATGTGACTATGGGATGGGAGTAGTAGACACCGGGATGCGGGAAGGTGAGCAGTGGCTGGCTCACGGGCACGTTTGCCGCGGAGCTCCCGCCCTCTGAAGCAGAGTTTTCGTGGTAAAGAATGGGCACCCGGACTATCCTCTGCGCCGCGGCGTGGCTCAGGTTGGCGGCCTCCAGCTCCGCGGCCAACTGTCTTTTCCACTTGTTCCTCCTGTTCTGAAACCAAATTTTCACTTGAGTCTCCGTCAGGTGGAGGGACGCGGCCAGGCCCGCTCGCTCCGAACTGCTCAGGTAGCGCTTCATGTCGAAGGTGGACTCAAGCTGGAACACCTGGCTCCGGGAGAAAACCGTGCGGGTCTTCTTCTTCCGACAGGGCTTCTTTTCTTCGTCCCTCTTCTTCCACTCCTCCAGTTGGTCTTTTTTGGCATCTTCCGTGTCGCTTTCTTCCAGAATTATCTCATCACTGCTTTTGTTGTTGTGCTCATCCTCCTCGTCGTCATCTTTGGCGTCCGGCTCGGATTTGAGGACCAGGTCGGGAGAGTCTCTGTCCGTACCCGAGGTTGGAGAGGAGTCTCTGGCTGCTGGTTTCTCAGTGACTGGAATGGGACACATGCAGCGAGATGTGGTCATAAACACAGTCTGTGCGTTTGGGTATTTATTACAGCCTGTTGATGTCGGACATTCAGTTGGCTTAGGGAAAATAAATAGTGCCTGGAAAAATTCCTTGCGTCAGACTAAACATAAACCACTTCAGTGTCTTATAGCAACCTTGTCGGATGTATTCAAAAAAGTACCCGTTAACTAAACAAACATCACTTTTTGTTAAATAAATAGAATATAATTATCTAGTTGAACAAATTCTCTCTCTCATGTCCCTCTCTCAAAAAATCTTTCTTCTCCCCTTTCTGTTAATTTTTAATTGTGTCAGTCATATTTACGTGCTGTAATCCCACATGTATAAATCATAGAGAGAGGCAGGTAAAAAGGCTGTTAGTGGGCAAGCCTCGGGGGTAAGATGAGCACCAAGAACCCCAAAAGACAAATCAAAAGCACGCTGCGCATCGTCACCCTCAGCCAATGATTTGATGATGTCTGCTTCATTTTATGCACAGTGTGACTTTATTGATCTATTATCTCACGTCGTGGCATAACAAAATAGGCCTTGGTAGGGGAGAGGGTGTTAAATCACCACATTCTCAACGGCAAAACAGTGGGAGTGATTTCTGTCACGAAAATAAACTGAATATAACTTCTCGGTTTCATTACTGAAGAGGAATTTTAGTTATTTTGTTGCTGTTTGTGATCATTTCCAAGGCACTATTTATGTAACTTGGAAATTATGTGATTTAGCCTCCGTCATCTAACCTGTGTTACTCGTGAGAAAAGCTCCAATATTTACATAAAATACATAAAGTGTAGCAGCTGCTTGTCTTACCTTCGGTTCTGTGTAGATGGGCAGCTGAGGTGAGGGTGTAGGGGTACCACCACGCCGAAGTCCGCTCCAAGTAGTGTGCCGGTAGACTGAACCTTTGTGCAGGCAAGTCAAAGCGTGGAAAGTTGAAGTCCCCGACCTGGGAAAGGGAAAATCCTCCCTCCAAGGCCGCCTTGGTGGCCGCCAGCACCGGCTTGGGCTTGGATGGTTTGCTATCACAGTTCAGCAGGTTCTTAATGAAGAAAGGGGAATCCTTGGCCGGAGCGCACGCCTCTTGCGTTGTCTCTGGCATAGCTGTGGTCTGAACGAGGATGACCACGGAAGCAGTTTTTTGTTCTTTTCAGGGGAGAAAAAAGCAAAGTTCTGACTTACAGACCGTTGATATCCTGGCTTAGAGGTGTTCTTGTTTTAGTCTTCTCCCAACTCGATTTAGCGCCACTAAGAGTCAAACACTCGCCCCGCTAGGCTTGAAAAATAAACAAATAAAGTATTTTAGAGGTTAAGAAAAGACATGCACTGACATAAACGTGTCTCATCCCGGAGTCTTCCGTCAAAACGCAAAGCGTGTCCACTGTGTCAGTCGGTCTGGCGTCTGATGCTAATGATGAAATAAAAATGTCATCCAAGTTAAATGCGGAAAGTATAGGCGATTGGGTATGTACAATGGCAAATGGGATTAAGGGAAAGACGGTGAGGGGAGGGAGAAAGAGAGGGAGAGACTATCCTCCCCTCCCTGTGCGCTCTGGCTGCAGGCTGTGTGTGCTCCCCTGTTATTGGTCTCATACAGTCCAATTAGCAGCAAATAAACACGGAGCTTTACCGCGGAAAAGGAAGGTTTGGACCGACTGAACGAGCAGCAGCTAAAACACAACAGGCCTACACTGCGGGAGTTGACCCTCAGTTTGATGTTTGTTTCATTCATTTTGTATAGGCTGCTTGGTTTCTGCCTTCAACTTATATGTGATGACAAATATCTAAAGATAAGAGGGGAAGTATTAAATATAAAAGATTAAAAATGGATAGCCTTTAATCTTGTATTTGTTTCCCAGGGCCTAAACATCCTTTCATTTAGTGAGTTCGCTTAGGCATTTTCTATTAGCCTAAATAAAAAGCAAAATTATTCCAAATAATGTCCCCATCATACGTGGGAGTGAGGTCTCAGGTTAACAGTCATCGTACAACACCACACAGGCCCCCTACTCTCACTCATAAAAATAATAACCATCATTCAGTCTTTAATAGCAAAGTCTCAGAATCACGTGATTTTAAAATCATAAAGTCTCTTTACTTGTTTAGAATTGTTAATTGGCTGGCTTTTATCATGACTTAAACAAAATTAAATAACAGTGTAGTTGCCATGCCTGCCAGCAGTCTTAATTGTTAAATAGTCACCCATTTTTATTCATTTAGGCTATTTATTTATTTTTTCTGGGCCACAATATGAGGAAAGGCCTGAGATCAGGCTGCAGCTCCTCAACGTGTCACCAATGGGCGATTAGATTCATATTTCTAATTCATTGATTTTTTTTTTCAGCGAGGGCCACTTCAACCATGTCTGCCGGTCGCAGTCACTTTTTCATCCCTAATCGATTTCGTTAATTCATCCCTCAGATTGAACTCTTTGTAAATGTGCTATGTATATTCGCTCATTGATATTAATTGACTTGTTAAAAAGCCGTTGGGGTGGTAGGAAGGAACAGCGGAGAGACAGCGTCCTCTGTGGGCCGCAAAGAGGAAATACACGCGAGGAGAACGTTGATGAAAGATTTAAGCCTATTGTTGGATCATAGGTTTAGCCACATTTGTCACAAGCTGTCACATCGTGGAAATCAAGTTCACTACAGTGACAAAAACTGGGACTGCCAGAAAAGTGCTAAATTTGAAGCTACAAAACAAAGTTTTAGTCAGTGTCAGACATGTGTTTTTGAAAACTTTGTCCTACTTGGAGGTTAGTGGGATTTTGATCTTCTCCACCAAGATCATGCTGTTATGTTTTGCAATTTTTATCAGGTTTTGCTTTAATGATGGGACTGAGTAAAGTGTGGTGTGAGTACAGTTTATCTCTGAAGATGGTTGGATGCTCTTGCTGTGTGACAGTCTTGCTGCAGCAGCATTCAAAACAGACACAAATTGATTGCAATTCCATCTGTTTCTGATTTACAAAAGTAATGAAGTTAACTAATGAAGATGAGGAACTATTATTTCTTGATCAAGTACCTAAAATGATTTGCAATTTTACTGCCTGAACTCTTCTTGCAGTCTGTTTTAGTAAAAGATCTTGATGCTAATATCTGATATTTTGTCATAAATTGTGTTGATTGTAGACATTTTTTAACTCTTCTACAAGCATGACACAATGTTGTTCTATAAATATCCCTACAGTTAGTGTTTTGATGATAGAGGGGAATACGTGTATAACAAGACTTGGTATTACAAAGACTATATGGGAACTAAAGCAAATTATTCACACAGCTTTCATTCTCATCCAACAATTCAGTGCCACTTATATCGATGCAAGAGCTGTAATCCTGAAAGAGACCATTGCAACAGGGCAGAAATCTTTGATTTTGAGACAATGGCAATCAATCAGAACATGCAAAGATTTACAGTACAGTGACTAAGCGGACCAAATTCACACTTATTTGATTAAAATTTCCATGACAATTTAGACAACCTGGATAATGTTAAGTGAATAGAAATTATCACTGGCACTTGAAGTTATTTGCTGTATGGTCTAGAATTGTTAATACCATGCTTTACTTCTATTAACAGAGTCTGGCATGCTAAAAATAATACATAAGAACTTTGAAAACACACTAAGATCCCAGAGACTCTGTGAAAAAAATGCAATTCTTATTTTGTGTTGATTACAAACACATAGCAGACATTACAAGCCTTCTGAACGCACCATAGGTCTATTTTTCTTGCTCCTCAGGTAGGTTACTATGACTTTTATATTATTTATTTCAAAGTGCCTAGATATTGATTATTTCACAAGGAAAAATGACAAATGGCAGGAGAGAATGACACGGTCAGCAGGTTCTATTAGAGAAATGATAGTGTTGCTCATGGTTTGTTAAAAGGTCCAGTTTAGATACTTTATAGGTTTACATCCATCATCATCTAATGACCTATTTGATGAAAAACACGCGCTCTGGTGACAACAGCCCTGTGCAGCCAACTTTGCTTTGTAATTGCTCCCATATTAAATATAGATTTTTGTTTTGATATCTTGTGAGAATTCCTTTCTGTGGGTCAGAATTGTGATAAAAGACAATGGCAAAAGCTCAGAGGGAGAAAACTGGAAAGAGAATGGGGGAAAATAGGTGGCTAAAAGATGTTGACAGTGGAACTGTGAGTTTGTTATTGAGTAAGGCTGTGATGGAGGAAAGATTCAGAAGATTTACTTGGGTAAAAATAGCAAAATATACACTATAACACAAAGTAAAACTCTCACTCAGATATGAAGAAAATGTTTAAATAAGCATATCTTCAAAATTCAGAATCAACTTTGTATAAAAAACTGTAAATATACCGTAGAAATGTCCCGTAAGTTGAACATGTCAGTTGATTCCGTTTCATTTTTTTAGAAAATAATTTTGTATCCAGGTAAAGGTAATGTTTAGCACATTTTCTTTTGCATTTTTCTACTCTTATAACATAAACTAGAAACTAGAATTTTGTATGAAATGATTAGACTGTGAATAAAGTAGCCTAATGTTGAAATGTAGAAATGTAAAATATGAATCAAAAGTCTGGAACTGACAGTGAAATGTAGAGCTAATTTTCAAGAGAATGAGATGCATTTTCATTCAATAAAATTTAACACAATTGTGAATTTAAATGAAGAATAATCTTTACCTAACATATGAGCAATCTTAGCCCTTTAACTTGTTCAATCATATAAGGATTTCAGCAATTTACTAGCATGTCCATTTTAAACAGTACAGGGTTGGAGGATTCAGAGAATCTGAAGGAATGGTGGAGCAGAGCTCTGCAGGTAGAGTTTTCCTTATAAAGCTGGCCTGCCAGCAATTCAGACATGTTACCCACTGAAAACATTTAATATTGTGGGACAATTAATATGACCGATGAGGCTCTGAGCTGCTGAGCAGCCAAAATTCCATATTAGGCAACAAGAGAAAACCTTCCACTTCCCAAAACTAATATTAACTGGTCTTTATGAGTTAGCAGCATCTTATACTGTCATTTAAATATGATTATGGAGGACAGTGACACACATAGAGACAAATAATTTCATAGTAGAACAGGTATATGTTAGCATATGGAACAAAATAACTTTTTTTTATCATTTGTTGTTTTTATAGTATTTTCTATTTATTATAGTGTTCAAATGGATTTACACTCCTCAAAGCATCCTAACCCTAGCGATAGGGTTGTACTTGATTCATAAAAACATGCACATTCAACTACAGGTGGTGAGATCTTATCTGATTTTTATCATTAGTTCTACTGCTAACAGTAGTTTTCATCTTATAAATCAGAATATAATAAACTTAAAATTTTGTAAGGTAGCTCGCTGGCAACACTTTCAAATAAATATAGTGAAGTGAAAGGGAAAGTAGCAGTATCATAAAAAGGATTTATATACTGTATAATAGTTTCCATACATGTTTACTAATTAGGGGAAACCAACAAAAGAAAGGCCTATTTAGGTTATCATATAAATCATATTGTGTTCTTTTACTGGCTGCTGTTTTAACAAATACTGAAAAATGTAGTAAATGAACGCTATCTGATGAATACACATTCATGTAACTTTTATGATCATGTGTTCTGTAGATGCGAGGGATTCAAACAAGGTTTACACAAAATGGTAGTGTCTCACTGCAATGGGCAAAAAGCAGTATTCATCAGTGAAACGTGTCCACTGTGTCCTTCTTGCACTCTTAACACCCACTGCAACGAGCCATTAAACAAACGAAGGCCACACTGAGATTGTTCAGATTTAAGCATTGCATTTAAAGGAATTAGTGGCCGTCCACTGACCCAGCTAGCTTTAATTGGAATTGTGAAGGTATTGATTGCATGTGGCAGGCGAATCTTGAATTACAACCTGATTAGCTTTTATGGGGTGCCTTGCACCCGCCATTCGAAATAGCTCAATGTCATTTAGTTGAACTTAACTGAGAGGAATCTTGTAACTTCCTGTGCAAACAGGAAACAGCGTGTATCTCAGATGAGGACGACATATCTCCTGGCAAATTGTAATCTACTCTCTTTTCAAATAATCACAAAAATACGTTGCTTAGCATGTACCTTATGGGCACATAGAAGATATATTCTCCTATTTTATCTCCACTGTTCCCATTTTATCTACATTTTATCACCTTTTCTCTTTCTTTATTGTTTCTCCGCAGAGATTATGACCTCTGTAAGGTTTGGATGGAAACAGTCATTGGAGTGATGTAGCCCTTTTTCTTTATTAGGAGCAGTTTTATCAGAGCCCTTCAGGCGCCCAGCCTCTACGTCCACCCTCATAGCTACAAAAACTCTTCCCTGGATCGTCAGTTTTTACCTTGCCTGCCTATATGTGTCATTACAAGTGGGTAATCTGGAGAGGGTAGCAGAAAAGTTCTCATCAGTGTCAGTCTGAGATATAGATACGGGCTGGGTAACAAATGGCCAAATGCACAGGCAGCAGAGCACACCATCAATAAAGCAATTTCTTGTGTCATAACAGCTACGCTTTTCCTAAAGCCAACCTTTCAAAACTTTTTCCTCTGCAAATCGCTGCAGCCCCACCATTAGAGTCCTGCCTTGTGAATTTAATGGATTCCGTACAAATAATATTCCACCATAATGGAAAAGGTTGAAGTCACTGAAGACAGATGAAGTCATAAACACGTATAATTGAGAATCAAAGACCGATAAATTTTAAACTGCTATCCATTTTCTCTTTTTAGATGATGATCTATGTTGGTGTGACTGCAGGAAAATGGAAGAGATTATGGGGGAAAATTATAACAATAAATTTTCTAAACATACACCTTGATTATGCTTCGATTTTTTTTGGAAGAGTAGAGGACGAAGGAGGGGGTTAGAAGGGAAGCTGGGATTGCTAAAAGCTTGCCGGCTAAATGGCACCATAAAATAGGTTCCCTGCTCTTTTGCCTGCAGAGTGTAGGCATGCCTGGAGGTGTGACCCCCCCCCCCCTTAAATGGGGGAAATGAATTGTGTAATTTATTGCAAACGTGCACACAGTGAGATTAGATCAGCATATCCCATCAAAGGAACAACAATCAATCAGCCTCTAGTTAACAGCTTGAAACACATAAACCAGGGCACCTAATGGCTTTCCAATTTAACAGATTGATAGACTTATCCGGTCCTAAGGGATGAATTAAGAAAACCGGGTACTTTCACACAGGCACTGGCACTTTTGACAGGACCTTTTCCCCCCTCTAGCTTACTTACTATCTATTCTTCTGGATAAAGAGACAAGGTTAACCTCAAAATCAAGAGAAAGTCCATTTTTCCTCTCTTCTCTCTTTTTTCCTTCTGTTTAAAAAAGCATGCAGGAGCTTATTTGTTATTCAGATGAGGCGGGAGTGGAATTGTGTCAGATGTGGAGAATGGGCTCATTTTAATGACCTGATTATCGCGGGTCATTTGGAACTGTGAAATCAAGGGAAGCTATTCAAAGCCACTTAACAATATCTAAATGTGACCCCAGCGATCCATTCAACCAAGAATGTAGTTTTAAAAAGGGAACTTGTTTATTTCATATCTTATTAATCACATAATTGATTGATGCAAAGTCAGCCACATAAAATATTCAATGATTAGTTAGACATTTTGGGAACTTTCCTTGCTCAGTGTTTAATTGAAGGGTTTATTCTTTTGAATAGATGCAAGTATACAGCTAACTCAGCATGAAAGCTGGAAACAGGGTCGATAGCAAACTAAAGGAAAAGAAAAAAATCCCTCAAGATTGCAAAGTAAGTCACAGATCTTGTTTAATAAATCCCCAAACTCCTTTGATTAAAGAAAGGCCAATTTTCAATTTTCTAAAAGCTTACAACTTAGATTATAACAGGCTAGTTAGTTTTTTATTGCTGAAACAAAAACAACTGAAAAATATCAAATTTCAAAGTATAAGATGACAATTGCTATAACTGAGTGTAGGTTAGGATAAAACCCTGTTAGAAATGAGTTTTTCTAAAAGCATCAAAACAGACATCCAAACCAAATCAGAAGTTAACAGAAGTTTAGGAATAGGGACGAGGATGTTTAGAAGCCTGAACAGTGTCTAAAACAGATTAAAAACAGGTTTAAAAATATTTTAGATCAGGGATTTCTAACTCTGAACCCAAGGGCTCCTATTCTGCAGAGATGTTGCCCTGCTTAAACACACTTGATTCGAAACAGTCAACGTGTACCACTAGACAAGTTATGGAGGAGGGGAACATCTAAACCCTGCAGGATGGTGAGGGCCGGCATTTAAAGCCTGGATGAACAGGATGCAGAGATAATGTTAGAGATGTGCCCACAGCTCTCATCCAGTATTCAAATGCTATAAAGAGCAGTACACTACTATGGAAGCAATGACAATAAAATTACATGTTAAAAATTGGAGGAAATGCAGTAATGTAGCAGAGATGGCGTTCTTTTTTTTCTTTCTTTAGTTCATTAACTTATGGATATTACAGGTGTCTGCACACTTCTTTGAAATCAGACACTACTGGAAGCTTATTCCTCATTATCTAGTAAATTAAGAGGTTAAGTACCAAATATCAGCAAAGTGATAAGATTGTTCTTAATTTATGAATTATTGAGTTAAATATAAAGTTACGTTTTTAAATCTTGCTTCACTAGTTATTCAAAAATGTATTATTATTTGAGGACATAACAGTATGATCATCCTGTAATCATGCATTATCTTAATGGTTTCATTGCCAATTTTATGCTCATAACCATTATAACCATGCATATTATTTGTCTGTTTGTTTGTTTATGTTTTATCTATAACTTATCCTAGTTTATATAAGCAATAAATTCCTCAGTGAGGTTTCTCATCCGATTAAATGCTTTTTTAGAGCATATTTACATGACAATAAACAAATGAATGGATAAATGACTATAAATTCATCATTATTCCCAAGCTTCTTTCATTTACATACCTTATTATTTTATGTCTAACAATTAAATGTGTCGAATTCAGTCATTTAGAACATTTCAGGACTGTTTCTTTGCTATAAAATAATTAATATTTTAGCAGTGTTGTCCTACAAAATCTCCATTTGAGACTTAGAGAATGTCTGTACAGTGACACTAAGTGATAGTCATGTACATAATCTTTCACAGTGAAATCTTTCACATATGAGCCGTAGAATAGCTTATATGTTTTCTCACAGTGTTGCAGTGTCAGACATACTCAAATCAATAAATCAATTCCACTTCATACTTGTATTTTGGGGCAAGGAGAGTGGTGCAGTTTAAGCAGCCAACTCTCATAGCTGAAGGTAAAATTGTGATTAAAAAAATAATTTTTTTTTTTGTAGCACAAGCACTAACTGTGGGTCTTGTGTATTTAATAGAAGGGGCAGACAAACCATCAAAACATAGAATTTCATAGTTTCACAACAAAACCAAAATTGTTCTCTTCATTTCAAACAAAAGACTACAATAGAAAATATCTAACTCCAGAGATACTCTTTAGTATTTCTAGCTGCTACAGATTTCTTTCATTCATACTCAGAAAGGAAGAATAAGACAAGTTATTTTCATTTCTTGTAATTACTTCTGTAAATATCACCAAATCCCACAATGTTCCTTTACTTTTTAATAATTGCATATTTTCATGTGAAAAATAAACCTTGAGCATTCAGTAGGAAGAAACAAGTGATGATTTTCTACCTGCTCATTATTTGTCAAGTCACAATCAAAAAAGGTTAAACTGGCTGTACCTATTAAAGGGGTTTGGCTGCTCACCCAAAGCCTTGACCCAGGGAACTTGTGTAATGGACACTCAGTGTCACCATATTATCTTGTCCCCATCCACAAAGACAGCCGATCTTTCTGTGTCACTGCATAATTGAGGAGCTGTTGATTTCAAGGATGTGATCCTGAGAGGGATGTGAAAGTGTTACCCTATAGAATGAGCCCACAACTATAGGCATGGTGCATCCACAGGCAAGGCATGACTGACAATCACCACACAACTGTAATCTCTCAGACAGCTTCTGGTCCAAAATATAGACATAACTGATGTACACAATTTAGCCAGTCTGTCAGAACTCCACATTTAAGACTCATCAGATATTCTCATCTGTAATTCAAACATGGAGCACTGGAGTCTATTTCCTTTTACTATAGAAATGGATTGAGATTCAGCTCATGGGTTAGGAATGAGCTGAAATTGATCAATGATGGATCAATAAATTGGGTAATGAATAGGAGCCCATTACCAACCGGTCAAAACTAATAGCACTTTAACTGTCTCTGTTGTTTCTGCTCTTCTATCAGCTTTGTTGGAAACCTGCTATTTGACAGATGGCAGGATCAATGTTCCAAAACAGAGGACAATAGAGGAAACACGTAAACACAATACAGGAACAAAACTGTCAAACTCAACAAGAATCTAATTTTCCAGGTCGAAGACCAAAGAATGTGTTTTCCTACTTGACACTGAAATCTTCCCCTGTGAACACAACTTTGCGGGTCCTCTTTGTTTTATCTGTGAGAGGAGTAAGGAGTCCATGATCACAAGTATGTCTAAACATGATTGTCCCCTAATCCTCCCTGCCCATGATGGACAGTAATGGGTGTTTGTTTACGCTCTTATCTCCCTCTCTTGTGTCATGGCGTGGTAAAGAGTGCTATTATTGTCAGCTGATTAGCATGGCTCGTCTGCCTCTTCAAGGGGCAGCTGAAGAGGAAATTTGAGCAGAACGTCTATGTGACATAGAGACTTCTATTTATGAGTCGAACGCTCTCATATGATTCAGCTTTGCAGCAGTATGAGGAAATCCTTGTTTCAAAATGACAAGCCCAGATTTCATAACATCAACATAACCATCAAATTCCTGAAACATGTTCCTCCATCTTGTAAAACACCACAAGAATGGGAGGTGCTTTGTAATATTAATGTTAAAACACATATTAAAAAGAATAAAGACTACTGCTATGTCGTGGGGTTCCGATAATAGTTGAAGATATAACATTAAGACCGTTGCAGTGTGCCTCTCAACCCCGAATATCTGTTGAATATCAAACCTAAAATTAACTTTACCTTGGTCTCAGTCAGAAGAGGAATTAAAGGACCGACAAAAGTCAAACAGTGGGACAAAATTGCAAGTGGTATAAATGTACTTGAAATGTTATTCAAAAGCATGATTCACTTGCCGATGATGACATCTGGATTGTCAGCTGCTTTAGGTTCCTGAGGGCATTCCCCCTGGGTCTATGTGCATGAGGCTAGGCCTAGCTCCTGAACACATCCAGGAGCTAGCCGCTCCCTGAGCGCAAACGCTGCTGTTCCCCTAACAACCGGGACATCCCAGAGGAAGCGGGTAGACCGATCAGTAGCCTGTTGTGTCCGTCGACCCTCACTGTAACCATGGCAGCTGTGTGGGATCATGCCAGGCAGTAAATGCAGGTAACCAATATGATGATGAAGTGGCTGCTTCAATGCACAGCTCAGTCTGAGTAACAGCGGACCACAAGCTGGCACGCGACGGGCATGTGCGTCGCCAAATTCCAGCTCGTCTTTCCGGCATCATTACTGGTGTTTAGCTAAAGTTCATGAATTGCTGTTTCCTGCCAGTGAGAATACAGCTGAAGATTTTTCTAAGGCTTGTGATTGTCTCTGTTAGGAAAATTTTCCTGTTAATAACTCTGTGCGTAAAGTGTGAAAGTTCTGTCAGAGCCTACATTTCCCTGGATGGTGCACTGCTGCACAGACTAACTATACCGTGTGATCCGAGCTGTGTGTGTAAATTTAAAAACTGGAAACTGTAGATCCAGTTGGACTGCATTTAATACAAACGCATTGCAGCAATAAACAAACTCAAGAGGGATTTGAACTCCTACAGTATCTGCATGACAGGAGGTGCATGCGTTAACCAGTCAGCCACAAACAGCAGTTATGTTACATATTATGTAACATACAGTAACATACATGAGGGTCTGTCAGAAGTCCCATAGAATAGCTTTTCACAGATAAATTAACTTGGGCTCTAGTTTGGCTGAATGGAACTGAAGAGTGCAGCTGTGCTATCCAGAAACCACATTTTAAATTCATACAGTCCATGCCTTCAACTATTTGTCAGTCATGTAGGGTGACAGATTGTCAGTACAGTGGATGCTGCAATGATTAATTTACTTGGCAAAGGACAACTAGAGATTGTTTGGCTGTTGTTTGGTTGTAGAGGGATATATGGTCAAATTCATTTTTATTCTCATGTCTCAGCTAGAAACTCTTCCACCACAACCAATGAGACATGCTCACTAACCACGGGTGATGTCGCTTATTCTGCAATCATACAATAAAAATCTACATGAAAGTTGGATTTTTTCTAAATAGCCTTTGCTGTAAATTTAGATAGAAAATGTCTCAATTAGATGTCCATGTACAACACTGAATAACATGAAACAGACATAGGAATTTGTGCTTATTTAGTACTATGAGTGAAACTTGTTTTCTTATAACAGTGTTTATACTGTAAAACCTTCACCAAATTTTACAGGGTTAACCTTTCAGCTGACTCTGTGCTATTTCAGTCATTTGGTCAGGAATCTTGTCATTTATCTTTTCTGCAAACAACACTTCCATCAATACTTATACTTTTTCACTTGCTCTCTCCCTTTTTTTTCTTTGACACCATGCATTCTGTCACATAGTTTTGTATTAACCAAAATGGAACATTGATTATTTGTAAAAACATAAGTGCAAATTTGAACCGATATTGTGTACACCGCAGCAGAAAAGGGATGCCCATCTGTGCACATGCAGAGAAAAGGAGGCAGTTATTAACCAATTGATTTGATGTGAAGGAGGGACATTCTTTTTCCCTACACTGAAAAGACCTCAACTGTAAGGCTAGCAATCACTCCACCACCTTACCTCCACCTACAACTGCCTCTAATACCCAACTGTGTCCTCAATCTCCACACCAACAGGCCCAGGTATGCAACTGTTCCGTCAGTGGCGTTATGTATTTGGCTTTCTATTTCACTTTAATAGGGGAGAAATTGCCAACATATTCTTTTACAGCCCCCTGGCACCATTAGAAAGCTACCTGTCACTTGGATTATTTATGAAAAACTATTTCATGCTTACTTACATTTGCCGCTTATTTTCCCCTAGTGTGACCTGCAGGAGATTTAGTTCCATTTTGAAAGCCTTAAAGCCAATTCTTTATGTCTGCAGGTCAGCATTCTCGATTGAGTTGAGATTGAAATACCAGTGTGTCGTGGGAAAAGTATGGCAAGAAGAAACCAATAGTCTTTTATTGTGTTGGGGGCCTGTAGTAAAGAGGAAAAGGAAGGTGTATAGTAAAGGAGGTGCAGCAACGGAGGGGGAGAGCAGTGGGAAGAGATGGTAATTTTGGGTGGATATGGAATTGGAGACACCCGCAGAAATACGGGAAAATGCAAATGCAGCTTTAAAAGTTGAAGAATGAGTGGTATACAAACACCCTGCTGCTTCTGAAAAGTAAAGACAAAGACCAGAGAAGAACTGAGTCAGCAAGTTGGCATTGAAAGTAAAAACAGAGAGGACATAAAGAGGAAGTGGTCTTAAATCTGCAAGCTTTTATATTTCATCCAAAAACATGTCAAAAACCTTCCTCTGCTCAGTGTTTTATAAGGGCAATAATGATAAACTTTGCTGGGTAGTATTTCTTTTCCTTTTTTTCTCCTATGTGTTGCAAGCAGTTATACTCTCAGTCTTGTCTGTACAAAATAATTGCAAATCTTTTGCTGTCAACATATCAGATAAATCCAAATAGTTTCAGTTTCTAACTGAAGGACTCTATATTTAAGGACAAAACAGTCCCACCTCCCATTGAGCCTGCATTTATACTCATAATCTCATGCTTATGGTAGTAGCTCTTCAATTCCTCATTGAGCACACACATACACACATACTTTTGGACTAGGCTTGGCCTGGGCTTTATACAATGACCTTAATAAACTGCGGCGTGGCTGTGTAGGTTTGTCACTGTCACAGGTAAATGATGTAATTAATGACTGTGTTATGGTGTGGAAAGGATCCGGGGTGTTTGCTTTTAAAGACCTCTCCAGCTGACTGAGTTTGGGAAGGCCCAGCTGGACACAGGCAGCGGATCAATGCGGGGTCAAGGGTCAGTCAACTCGCCCATTATGGAAGAGGTAACTCCCATCATCATCTGGCTAATGATGCCTGCAGGAGGCCTGGCAAAAGGAGTCACCACAGGGAGAGAACACAGCTTTTGGAGCTTCAGGCTGGTTTTCATTTTTACACACCAGAACAGCAAAAAACAGCAGCACTACTCCTCTTCGGCCTGTTGGCTGTATCTTTATATGTGCCATATTCATTCCTATTTGAATATAATAATGTAATGCCACAAAGAACCAAAATATCGTGCAGAATTTAAATCAATTCAGTTCAGCTTTATTTGTATTGTAGCAGATGGATTGTAAATGGGAAATGGATTGTACTTTGTATAGCACTTTTCTAGTCTAGTTAAGGCACTTTTCTAGTCAAAGCACTTTAACATTATAGACACATTCATATTGCACTTATATCATAACATACTTAGTGCTTCTAAGTATTCATACCCCTACTAGGCACATCAGCGGGCAGGCTGGGCTCAGCGTCTTGCCGAAGGACACTTCAACATGTAGTCAGGGGAATTTAACCGCCAATCTTAAGTAGGCTGTCTGTCAACTGTCATTCAGTTGGAGGTCTTCAAAGATCAAACTTTTGCTGTTTCGGGGAAATTGTTCATGGTAAAACTGTGTATTTATATATACTTAATATAGTTTTGTTCTGGGTGATTTCTCTATTTGATCATATTTTAAAAAACATTACATCTAACATTACATTTTTGAATTGGGTCAAACTTCAATAATGAACTGAACTACATCTTTATCTCTTCATTTAGCGTGTTACTTTTGGCCACTAAGGGTCTTACACCTATAATTTCCCCCTGAATGAAAGTTTTTACCCAAATATTAGACTAATATGACTATTAATGGATTTTTAATACAGTGTTTTACACAATGTCAACGCCCTGAGGGGGCTGCCCTCTTCTGAAAGCAGACATTGTTACTTTGCATGAGCGGATCCGTCTCATCATATGGGATCATGTGACCTGCAGCACTTTGCAGCTATAAAACACTGTGGGCTGTGCTTCATGCTGCTTTTTCCTTGAAAGTTTGTCAAACCTGAACAAAATAAGAAGGTAAGCATGGTGTCTGAGAAGTTCAGAAAGAAAAGGACTGTTTAATTTTGTAATAGTGTCATGTGGCCTGTGAAAAGTTACAGGTTTAGCCCCCTAGTGGTCAAGGATACACAGTATACCATTAATCTCCTACTTATAAATAAATGAGCAAACTTCTTGGGATTACTCTGAAAAGGCTGGATACCTCATTAATTTAGACCTTTTCTCCTAACAGTCCATTTTGGTGCACTCCACCTCACAGAGACATCCCGTTCAACAGATCCATACAGAGATCAGCTTTGAGGATTTTTTGCCCTTTATGAGTCCCAAGAATTACAGTGACCAGTTCTACTCATGATGTTGATACATTATTAACATTACAGCAGGGGAGCATGGGAAATCGTTCCTGGCCAGATTGCATTTAATCAATAACCTCATAGAGCAGAGGCCTCATTAATCTAAAACTTCCCTCACATTAGCAGTCCTGTCCAATTCAGAACACTCCTTACTCACACTCAATAACCACTCCAACAGATCAGATCAAGGAATACTGAAAGCTGTCATTATTGTCATGAGGACCCTCTATTAATTCTTTCAAAAGTATTATTAGATATATATATATATCTATGAATGTATTTGAGTTATGTTTGCTAAAAACATCTAGTTTTTAATTTTTAAAAAAAAAGGTTTTACTGACAGCAAATGGTAAAGGGAAAATTTTGATTGTAATAGAAAGTAATGCATTTTCATGCTTTTTCCCATATTAATTTGGAAACTGTGCTGACAAAGTCAGAGAATACTTAATTCACATAGTATTGCCTAATAAATAATGGAAGAACTGAAAACGTATAATGCAAGACAATGAGCTCAAAACTGTGCTACATCACATAACTGAAATGAAAGAAAAGTTTTTAAATGACTTGTGCAAGAGCCCAAATATAAACAAACAGCGTGCTCCATCTGGTCGTAGATCAACAATATTCTAGCTTCTTTATCTTTCTTACTTCTGCTATTATTGCACAATTTAATCTCCTTCTGTTATTATTTTTGTATTGTATTGGCCTGCCAAGGGACTGAAGAGGGAAATTAGCTTTATCTATAAGCTTGAAAATTTTACATTTACATGTATATTAATTTACATTGTCCTTTTTCAAAAATAATAACAGAATAGACTCAAAAGTCAACAAAAGCAGAGATAAAATGATTGCTTGAATGATTCATTAGTGGTAAAAATACTAATCTGATTATCACTGAAATTGATTTTAAAGAAATAAAAATTAAAGATATTGCTTTGCATTTGTGACTATAAAGATAATATCTTTATCATCTTTCCCTGTTTGCTAATGAAAAAGGAAAACATGGGAATAAATCATGATCAATACAAATCTTTCACATATTTTGGGATATCCCCAAAACCAAACTATCTTCTGATTACCCAGACAAGTGAAAAATACAGTAAATTGGAGCTTTTTATTTTATTTCAGTTTGAGCTATAAAGATGGTCACCACAAAAATGTGAGCAGTGTCAGGCATGCTGCAACCTGATACGCCACGTGTTAACTGGGGATGTTTAAAGACGTGCCAGTGGATGCACTATATTATCGTCCTATGGACAGACTAATCCATTACCAGCCTTCTCTTGGCACGAGTGAAATGCTCGTATTAGAGCAACTGTGCGTTCAGAGGCATCATTCAGGACAATGAGCTATAGCCATAGAGTGACAAGCTAGAAAAATGTCCCCACTTTTCAGGCTGTACAAATGACATTTGGCCACGATAAGTCACAACTGGACACTTCATTTCAAGTTGGGAGCTAGCTGGCCAGTCAAAAGCTATTATACCATCTTATTTATTTGTGGCCCATGGTTTTGGTAGAGGGACCATCAAATAAATACTGCTAAAATGCCACTTCAGTCAAAAATATTGGCCAATTCTTTCTGTGCCATGACTGGGTCCGGATGGCAACCTGTTTCTGATGGTATAAACCTTTTAGAGTCAGATGGTCAACAGCCGACATCCATCACACCACAACACCATGAGTTAGTGCTGGATATGCAAGTGAATCCGGCTGATCGCTCGTGGCTATGCTAATAGCTAAATAGTCAAATGAATTGATTACCAATTTATCACTAGGGAATTGCTTGCTTAGAGGAACAGTCACTCACCGATAAAGAAGAAATGGCTATGAATAAATTTGAAAGATGACAATCTTTGAGGTGTAATAGTATAATTTGTCACTTGTGACAGTCTATGTGATTGTTCTCAATATTTCACCCTGTTTGGAGTATCGGACAGAATCATGGTGGGTTGTCAGAGACAGACTGACGTGTGTGTGTGTGTGTGTGTGTGTGTGTGTGTGTGTGTGTGTGTGTGTGTGTGTGTGTGTGTGTGTGTGTGTGTGTGTGTGTGTGTGTGTGTGT
>JAVQJG010239401.1:0-32141 GCA_036024015.1 Craterocephalus amniculus | reverse complement strand
GTACCCTTCACCTCCCCACCCCCGCCACATGCTAAGATAACAACATAATTACCACACCGTTTGACTGTAAAACTTAACTTTTAGCTTAAGTTTCATTTTTAACTATGTTATGGACTGTGTTTACACAAGACAGTGACGCTGGCAAAAAAAAAAAGTCACCCGCAGATAGGCCCTAATGGAAAAAAGACCCCAAACGCATGTTGTAGCTTCATATAAAAAATAAAAATACGGTATAGAGCTATATATATTAAGGAATTGAAATCAATTATTGGAATAAAACTCCTCCGAAATAATGGCAATGACCGGATTGCATTACGCCTAGTGAAGCGCGTTCACGAGGCGGGGATGCATTTCTCGGCAGACATGCGCTTCTCGGCACCACACCGGGCGCCCCTCTGGAGGATCCGATGGACCCAAACACGCCGGCATCTTCGGTTTTCCGACCCCGAAAGCAGGTAAAAGAATGAAACTCTCACAAAGTCCATAGAATAACCAGGCTGCCATGTTCGTTGTTTATGAACGCCAAAACATAGAAACCTTTCCTCTCCGCTAGTCAAACTTGATGTACAATAAGCGTTTCCTATACTCGCAAACGATACGCTCCGTTTTCCCGAATAATTCGCTCCAATCGAGTGAGTAAACATCCAGTATCTGAGCGTTGAAACAAGCCGCGGATGTGAATGGATGCGCCCGGTGTCCATGCAGGGAAACGCCGCTCACGGAGCTAACCATAGCTAGCTACTAGCTACTAGCAGTGGGAGGGCGCGGTTCGCAGCGCATGCCAGCAGTGATTGACAGATGTCAGACTCTATCAAACACTCATCTGGTTCTGATTGGTTGTTCTTACTGGGCGCAGTGGATTCCTGCAAATCGCTGTAGAGGCGGCAGGAGGGACTTCTGGAGCCTGTTTTTATTCACAGATCACTGGTCTCATGTACTACTGTCTGGACATTTTGTCATATTTTATCAAATTTACACTAAGTTATTTTTATAAAAGTAGTAGACTGCAGCTTTAATGTTAGTGTGCAGAAGGGGGTATCTGTGAAAAGTTGAAAGCATGAGAAAACTTGTCATTCAAATAAAGCAACCTCATGCCTCTTTTACAACTTTATCTTACTTTAAACATTGCATCAAGAAATAAAAAAGCTATGACTGAATAGTGAAGCGGAGAGGAAGCCAAACTATACATGAACGCAGAAAACACACCATACACAGTATCTTAAGCAGACCATCGCAGAAAGTTGAACACTATCGCAAAATCTGTACAAAGGGTCAAATGCTTTACAGTGTCAACCTATCTGGCTGATCCTTTTAAAGCAGGATGTTTATGGGAGCCAGGAATAAACTTTTTAAACGCAGTCAAAGATCACACAGGCAATTGCTTCATCTTGCGGCGAAGACGAGACCTCTCCGAACGAGGAACTGCATACGTGTTTGCTGAAGGTCAAGTTCCTCTTCTGCAGTTTAAGAAAAATATTGTTCAAGCCGCAGCAATTTTAACCATGAGTGACAAGCACTCTGAGGAGCAAACACAGTTCATTACTTTAATTATCAAACAGAAATGTCAGTTTGCAGCGATTCATATTTATAAATCATAACCCATAGCAGGTCATATATGAATAAAAAAGAGACACTTTTCATGAAAGATTGAAGTGTTTTTAGAGATTCCTTTATGCTTTCTTTGATATATGATTCAATCTTACAAATGACCAGTATTGAGCTCATTTTAATGAGAAAATGCTGTTTTATTCATGTAGTTTTAATAGAGGTAAATAATATGCATTGCATGGGGAAAGAAAATGCATGATCCAGCCTTTTGTGTAGAAGAGAGCCCTCACTTATGATTTGAGCAAATTCATAAAAGCGACAAGAGGGGAATGATTAAAGTCTAAGGGCTTTTATCTTTCAGAAGGATGAAACCATTGATTTTCTTTTCTTTCTTTTCTTCAGCCTCCTCACGTTTGTATTCTGCTATGATCAGATGAGTCTTTGTTTGACGGGGGGGAGAAATGAAGAAGAGGACCAAAAGAAGTGGGGAAGAGACAGGCTGGCTCATCACCGCCAGACGCAAAAGTTGTGCGAGGCATAAGTCATGTGGCCTGTGTGGGCACATGTCTCCTGATTTCTTGTGTATGCAGACTCTTTGATTTGCGCTCACTTTCAAATCGCAATGAGCCGTTCAATTCTTCCTGTACTGCATGTAGCGTGCTCAGCAGTTCCTCCCCCCTTCACTGGCTGCAATGTTGAGTGTTGGTCCTTGTGACCTGCCTTTGCACATCACTCATTTGAAGGATCATTCACTCGCTCTGCTTTGGCAATCACCGGGGTTTTCGTTTTGAGCTGCTGTGCGGTGTATTAATGAGAAGGATCTGGGTCTCTTTGGCTGCAGGAACATCCATCAGCATAAATCTACTTTTAACAAGACTGACGAGTTCCAACCCATCAGCAGAGGTGCTCATAGATCACAGGCTTCAACACCCTTTGGTAAATAAATGATAGATACAACCACAATGCTCGTTCGTTGGCAATAAGCCATAGTGGTAATGTAAGCATGATCAGTCACTTTCTGTGGGTACATTTGAAAATGAAATGCGTTGAATGAGGTGGAGCTGCTTAGATGATCCCATCCTTGGGTTTGGGCCTTTTTAAAGACTAATAAACTGAATCAGAGAACAGTTGTTGCTGGTTAGTTTCTATTCGCTGGTTGTTTTAGAAACAGATTTTGTTTAGGTTTAAAGTTCTGCAGGAGGATTTTGCCAGTGACAGATCCATCTGTATACCCGTAAAAAACAAAAAGGAAAGAGAGAAATTTAAGTCTATTTATTTCTAAACCCAGAAAAGTGTATTAGTTTTAAATTAGATGACGATCAGCAGAGATCACTTATCAGGGATGGTGACCTCACTCATTTCATTGTGAAATTCTTCCCTTTTTTTCCTTTTTCCCTTTGTTGAACATAAATTACTTTACAATCGCTCACTTTTGAATAAATTAATAGTTGAAGGATTTTAACATATTTAAATCCATAATTCAGACTTTATTCATAACAAATGAATACAGTCCCCTTAATTAAGTCTAGTAGCTTTGAAGAGAGCGTTATTATAACAACCAGAGGTGCAGAGCACCCAGATGGACCAAAATTTTAAACTGCCTTATAAGTCTAATTTATAAGAAACAACAGCAACTTTATGGCTTATTTTTTTAACCTTAATTTTCTTTTACAAGCTAATTTCAGATGTTTGTTAAGATGAAAAACTCCAATATAATCTGGATTTGCTCAGAGCATAAAGATCTGAGGAGTGAAGTACTGTAATGCATTTAACATTCATTCCTTAAACAGAACATGAACTGTTACTAATAGCGTACACTTAACTACCGCCTAGTTAAAGATGCCCACCTGATATATAAGACATTTCTCTTCCTGGTTGTGGTGGACTTTCTTATCATAATGTGTTCTGTTTCTGTTTGGATTTTGGGAGATGGTTTTCCTTTTTCTCCAATTTTTCATGTAATTTGTCTACTTTGCTCTTCATGTATATGTGTCTTATTTTGTATTCTCAGAATCTGACAGGTACAAGAAATTCCAAACTGGTTTCACTTGATTAGAATTACTAACACTTCCTTTCCACAGATAATATAGATATAATTTTTTCATTTTTGCCGGTTAATTTTTTTAACCTAAAGTCATTAACTTTATTTTACCATCCTCAAAAGGAGCTCTATGTGAACTCAGTTTATTAATTAAACCAGCTTTTTGAGCTTTGATCTTAGGAGTTGATCTAATTCTTGAGCCAGCTGCAGAAGCTCTGCTCCTACTCCATCACCCATATCCAATTAGACTGTGAATTTGTCAAGAGCAGGCAAACTTTGGTGTTTCCTCCTTTCAAATACTGTAACTCGTTGATGTAGACCTCTGCAGACAGCTGATTAACCCATTCTGCGTATGGAGAATCTCCTAGGATGAACTTTTTGGAATATGACAGGAACGGTATGATATTCATTTTTCCCTTTCTTTTTGTGATTCATGTTCTTCTGTGTGGCCACAGCTGTACATGATCTCATTTGTTTTTAACAATGTCCCTTCTCTAGGGAAGCAAGATAATGAACAAACATGTCTAAGGAATAGGTACTTTCTTTCTTCAATAATCTTCCAGCTCCCATGCTTTGTTCCAGAAAACAAAACAAAAATCGCTCTAAACATTTGAGTAAAACCCTTACATTTGTGCATTACATACTTTTTGTATAGTCAATGGATAAAAGTCAACAGCATATTATTCTGTAATAAATTGATATACAGTGTAACAGAACAAAGTTTTTGCCAAAGCCTTGTCTCTTCTTTCAAATGACCATTACTTATAAACTATTGCCACTGTTGACCATGTTGCAAATATATTCCATGTTAGTCTCCATGAGTGTTTTTGGAGCATTTTAGAATTTTGGGCAATTCTAATTCTGGCAACAGTAAAACTAACACTACTTCATGCTATCATTTATTTGCCCCTACCTAAAAAAAAACAAAAAAAACTCATAGAGATATTAAGCTTGGTTAGGAAGGAGCCAAATGCATTGAACAAGCCATTTAGTCAAGGCTACTATCATTTTAAATATATGAATTTTAATCTGTGACTATTTACAAAAATCTTAGAGCTTTATGGTCAGCGCCTCCAGCATTCAGAGTTACAGTGAGGATTTCTGGGTGGAGTCTGTGTAACGTCTAAATACTTTCCTCTGTTGTTCACTGATGTGAGTAGCTGCAACAAATCAAAGCTGACGCCTTCCACAGTCTCCCTCGCTCATTTTCCACCAGGCAGGACAAAACTAGCAAACTGCAGTGGAAAGGCAGAATAAGAAGCTTTGTAAACAGGCTATTGATGACTGTGGTGAGTTAAGCAAAGTACAACTGTATGGTCAATTCTTTGTTCTGAAGAACACTTTACAGGAAGATAGGTATGAGTAGATCCCAGATGGTTTACAATGATTGAGAGGCTAGTTGTTGATTGACTCCCTTCTGCTTCAGACTTATTTTTTCTGAGGAAATAACAGATGACGATGTAAAACATGTGAGACGGTTGGACTTTTAAAAAGCTTAATTTGGAAAGTAGTTTGATACACTTTTTTAAAGGCCTGCATTATCTGTTTTTCTTGTAATATTTCAATTGCAACAAAGCACTACTGATGGCTTCACTACTCGTGATGTTTTTATGTTATGTGATGCTTGAGAATCCAGTAAATGCAGTAAATACACATCAAATACTTAAAACTTATGCAAAAATATATATTCTAATATTTACCTTATATTTTAGCACGTACATGTTCAAATAATGTTTTGAAAAAAAATGTATTGTTCAATAGTGTAATAGATCAACCACAAAAAGCTCAACAGCTCTTTAACATACTGTACATGGATAAATGCAGAATATCTAAATTTAGTACATAAACATAAGGCAAACTGTGTGGTTGATTATTTCTCCTCTTTAAAGATACAATTTCATATTGTATTTCATATTGTGTCTACATACAGAGACACAAGAGCTCGGTACCCTCTCCTCATGCTGGTCATAAACCTGGTTACATTTTGATGTGAGATGGAGTGGTGGAAATTCCTCATAAAACCATAGGTGATAAATAAATCCAGAAAGCTCTACTTATTTTTTTTATATAATTCATAATGCTGCAGCAGGAAAACAGATTCAACAGAGCACAAGAGTCTGCAGAGATTGTTTTACAATTCAATCTCCCTACAAGAGCAGAGAGTCAAACTGGGTCCTGCAGAGTCTTCATAAACAAACGATAAGAGTTTGTCTATCTGCCACTACTCAGATGAAACTTAACCTTAGCATTAATATGAAACATCACATCAATTTGAAGATAAACGTAAAAAAATGATCAGAATATGTATTTTCTAAACAATCTGTCAGTGGTCGATCACTAGCCTACAAGCTGATTCCACAAGTTTTCATTGAGGTTTAGGACTGGACTCACAACAAGCCACCCCATTGTCTCTACTAGCAAATTCTGGTGGTAGAGATATTGATATGTCTGCTAAACAACTGGGTGCCAGCCAAGTGTCAAGTCATACCTTTGCGACTAGAGCACACCAGGCAGCACTTAAATCTTATAACAACAGTGAACACAAAAAGGGGAATATTAAAGGGAACATTAGTAAATTAGTCAAGGGAAAAATAGTCAATCAAATACAAATTCCCTTACGCAGTGTGCTAAGTTTATGGAATGCTATACTTCCATAATGAGTGTGTATTCTTATTTTTCAAGTAATGATATATTGTTCTACATTTTTATTCACCGGTGTTAACCTTTTCAGAAATTGAATGATAGCGATTTAAACCCTGTTTCTAATTTGCTAAAGAAAACAAACACAAATTTCTTTTGAACTGAAAAAGTAAGCCCATAAACCCTTTAACTACTTTTTAAAATATAATATAAAACAAAGTATTTGCAACTTCCAAAAACACCAAAACTATCGTCATTCTCACATGTCTGCGATATGTCATAGCTGCCTGGACCATGGGAGCACAGATATTGTTTTTCTTGGCGCTCACATATGGATTGAAGTTAATTTAACAGACAAGTAAATCTCAGTCAGTCATCATTGTGTGTCTTCAACAACAGCATACATTTTCAATGACTGATGTCAAACCCCGCCTAAGTCAACAGTTTGTTACAACTCTTCTTCAGGAGCTGTGAATTTTACTTGTTCACCTGGAAAACAAATGTCTTCTATCACCTCTAAATTGGGAAGTCCAAACAGACCTGTGACGGAAAGAATCGTGAAGAACTGCATGAAGGTTGCAATCATTTCTCACTGTCTTGCAGAGATGCAACATTGATGTGTCAGTGTCAGCTTTTTCTTGTTTTGACTAAAAATAACAATATTGGTTTCTGTCAACAAGTTTATATTCATCTTATAAATATCTCAATGTTTTTTTTTATCAACTGAATAAGTTTTTCAGTCACAGTAAAGAGACATTTTTAAATTGAACATGCCAAACCAGCAAAGTGATCCAGAAAATACAAGGTCGGTTATTAAGAAGCATAATCCATCACTCAGTGCTGCTGTCATTACTACCTTAATCACATTAAAAAGTGTGACTAGGTTTACATGGACACTTGTCTGCTGGATGGAGAATTTTTATCAAAATGAGTCTGACAAGCATGACCACATGAAAGGGAATGAGGTGTTTTTAGGGGAGGGTTCATATAAATAGACCTTTAGCATCTGGACAAGTCCATCAGATTATGAATCAAAATTTTAGTGTAAAATGATGAGCTGCAAAATCGGCCACAGTTTGCTGGAAAAAAAAGCCCACTGCCCTGCAAATCTGAAAAAAAAAACTTATGCCTGAATAACAAGGTGTAGGAACACATTTAATCACTGTAGATGATCAAATTAGATGCCTGCATAAGTCATTAAAATACCAGAGTGTATCTTACTTAGCTGGTAAGAAAATTAGCTTGCACAACAAGCTATACTCTAGTATGGCTATGACATAGTTCTGCCATCATATTTCTGCCATTTCTGCTTTTTCATCAGAGTTTAATGGGAAACCAAGATGGAACATATGAAACACAGTTAGCAAATATCACATCTGGAGCTTATATGCATGTGGGAACCAAGACATTATTAAATCTCTAGTTTTCTGTGTTTTCTTTTCACATCGAAACCATTCATGAATATTTCATATATTGTTTTCATCACAGCATTGACCCTCTGCCCAATTTTGAGCAACAGTTGCTCCTATCTTGGCTCCTGTCTCACAAATGGCTGACAAAAACTATTTTACTACTGTAAAAGAACACCAGAGCTGGGATACCTACCCAACCAAGACAAGAAAAAATGATTCATACAGTGAAATCTATAAAACTCTACCTGCTGCTGAAAGGCTTTATATCAACCCCTTTGGTGAGGGCTTGAATGCAACAAATCATTTATATGCAAATTCACTACTTAAGCTTTAATGGTGGTTTCACTCCTAAAACATGATATGTGCAAAATGTGACGGTTTGCTTTTGGTTCCCGAGCTAACAGTCCTAACTGACTGCATGGAATACTCACCTCAACTGTATTCAAGCCATGCTGTTGCCAGGAAATGTCTAGTTTTAGCATAATGCCTATATTTCACATGATGTAAATATATTAATTTCATAATAGCAGTAATACATTTTTCCATAGTTTTCTGTCTGTAGACCATAAGTCACAGTTACAGTATGAAAGACAGCTGTCTGTGTGGATTGTTCATGATTTTTAGTTAATTTTGGGAAAATCAAGGGATTTGGCACTCATTCTCAAGATACAGATGCACAACTTTGTCTTTGCTTCTTGAGTCACATCATTTACAAAATTCTACGTATTTATGTCCATTACCACAATGGTTCCAACTTATCTTAATTAAGGACCCCTTTTGTGCAAATCCCAAAAGGCCATTGACTAAACATGGTTGGTTTAATGCTTTAACAAGTGAAAGTAAACTACAAATAACCTTACCTTTTCTTTTCCTAAAATAGGTACAATGCGTGGACATTAATCCCAACGGTTCTGAATGTTCAAAACCTCTAGGACCCCTGCATTCTTTCGGGGACCCCAAGTTGGGAACTACTGCATTAACAGAGGCATACTGTGCTAAAAGCTCTGCCGCAAGGTTGTTTCTGTGAATGTGAAGCAAAGTACAGGACTGCATAGAAGACTATTTCTAACAGTCAATTTGTTAGTAAGGAAAAGATTTAAGCTTCATGATGAGGGATGCAGATTGGATGAAAAAGGCCAAGTAGATTTTGGCAACAGCAACAAAACAAAGGAGGTACGGCAGTATTTTACTTAACTGGAAAAATAAGTTAAATTCACATTCGGACAAATCTGGCTTACCATGGTTCTATCAATAGGAACTTACTTACTAAACCATCATTAAAATGTTATGTGCAATGAGCAATAAGACTACAGAGCCAGACAGCAAAACGTTGCTGGTTTTGTTGTAAGTAATTGCTTGTTTTTTGAGGGTATTCAGTTCACCTGATTCACCAGCTGCCCCAGTTTGACTCCTGGCCTGATGCACTTTGCTGCATGAAACCTCTTCTTTGTCTAAAAAATCTTCTGTTTTATTTTTATTTATTTTATATTTTTTTTTAGCTTTTTGTTTTTTTTTAACAAACAGAAAAAAAGCTAGATAATTACTAGTTGATTTTAACTGGCCTGACTACTTGACTTTAGAAGTTACTTCAACAAATTGTCATCTTTGGGACAATTTATGATTTTTACATGACTTCATGGCCTTGTATGAACATAGCATGCCATTTTACAGTACTTCATATGTATGTTTCATTTCTTCCCAGTCACCTAGATGGGTTTCAGAAAACCAACTAAAAGGCTTAAGTAGCTTCAAAGAACCATACATAACTCATAATAAAGAAACTGAGTATATATCATATGTGCACCCTTAACTTTATTTCACAGTACTTTGTCTGAAAGCAGATAACATAGTATTAAGAAATAAAATAATAATAATAATTAAAAAAACATTTTTGTGCTCTCATTTGTTTTGATGCACTTAAAAAACTGTTGATCTTTCTAAATGTTTTGCCAACACTCTAGACTATTAATAGACACAGAAGTGCTACAATATGCAGTATAAAACATGTTTCCTAGTAGCTAAATAAAATGGAACCCTGGCAGCTCAGAAGTTATGGAAATGTTTTATAAAAATAACAAATGGAGACTCAATAACAATATGAACATTGGAAATGAAATAAAAGGAAAATTTCTTTTGTACACAAATCCCAAAATCTTAAGGCGGTTGGAATATTAAGAGACAACCCAGTTAACACTGAAAATGGTGCTTACATAAAACATTGACATCAGGCTCATGGATGTTTCATTTCACATTAACAAATAAAAACAGTGTCATGAAATACATACATGAGATGGACAATATTATGACAAAAAAACATAAATACATACTTTGAACTGTCTTGAACCAGGAAATGTGCTATACAAATAAACCTGCATTGCCTTTCAAATATATTTTGCAGAAAGAACATTCTCATCAGGTCAACTCCACTATCAGATCTCAGACCAAACCATGCTTATATCAGTACAGCTGTGATTGATAAGCATTGTTTATTCATTTACACTAAATGTACCAAAGTGTCTGTTCAGCCACTACTTTAAGTGATGCAGGTGAAGTTTCTTTGGAAAAACTGTTAAACTCACAGTTTAACAGTGGAAAATTTAGAAATAGTTCAGCAGGAGTTGGCCCATGACATTGGCCATATTGGTGCCACATGCTGCAGGGGCTGCCACTGTGAGTCGTCCAGGAAAAATCAATTCATTGAATTAAACTGAAGTAAATTAGAAAAAAAATTGCAAAAATTTGGAGGCCGAACTGACACCCTTCTCTTTTACTCTATCCTATACCACAAACTGTGGGAGAGAGCGCAAGAAGAGGAATTATGGGGGCCATAAGGTTAATATTTGATTGATGTCAACAACTTGTCCAGATGCGAAGGAGCGTCTTTCAGAAAGTGATGAAAAGAGGCCTCATTGTGAGGCAAGTGGTTTTTTTCCCCAAACATTACAAATACTTTTGAGGTTGTCAATTGTTCTAGCTAGAGACTACAGTGAAATAAAGCAGTTTCCTCAGTTTCCTAAATTGTCTTCATCTGTCCAGATTCACTGAAAAAGGAGGCCTGTAGAAGCTGCTGCAGGGGGCTTCATTCATATCTTTACCACCTGCTGAAAAATGGAAGTTATTTGTGATCTCTCATACTACTGTTGATTATATGTATGTAGTTTTTTTTATTAGTCATAAATTTTATCAAGTTTTTACCAAATGTTAATTAAACTTAGTTGCTCATAACAGTAAATATAGATCATAGCTGAAATAAAGTGAATTTATACAATATCCACCTTATACGAAGTAGAATGGCACAACAGACTGAATGCTCTGGTGTAACAGTGATTTTCCAACTGCATGTTATGCCGTGTTTCTAATGTCAATATGGCCAAATCCAGACATCTTTTGGATATAATCCTATCAGATATTCACAACTCTTTTAGAATATCCACATAAGTTATACATGCGGGTCATCTTGGTCCATTCATATAATTTTCTTGTCTGTCTATTTCTGACAGAACAATATGATAGGATAGGAACAGAAAACCATGCAACTAGTAGTTTGTATGCAGATCTCATTTTTCATTTGAATGCATTAGTGTCACAAATTCCACCTTCATAAGTATTTGAAAATTCAGACAATGATTATTCAATAAGTTATTTTAATTCTTATTTATATCGTATAATGTTATTCTAGTTTCTGTGTTTAAATGATTAAATATTAACGGTATTTTATATGGTTGTTGCTCATTAATGTTTTGAATATATATGCACCTGGGAGGATATAGAAGGGGAAGTGGGGGCCCAGGGCACCAAAATAGTTAGGAACGGCTCTGGCTGGAGCATCATCTAGATCAGGGGTTCTCAGCTTTTTTCTTCCTTTAGGACATCTTTCATGCAAATACCGAAAAGCCAGGGAACACCTGCCCTACCCCGTGCTGAAACTATGCTTGGTTTCATGCTTTCAAAAGTGGGATTTTCACCATAAATACTGTATTATGTCCTTAGAGGAAGCCAAAGTTACATTAACAACATATAACCTTACTTTTTTTTCTTAAAATAAGTACAATGTGTAGACATTAATCACAATAGCTCTGCACTTTTAAGACGTGGGGACCCCCTTTGCTCCTCAATGGCCCCATTGGGGGGGTCCCAAGGCCCATGTTGGGAACCGCTGACCTAGAGTTACAATACTGTTTGGTGCAAACCAACACTAATTATAAGAAATGTCACATTATGATTGCTTCTCCAACCAGAGCAGTCTATTGTAGTTGAATGTAATGAGTTTTTACATTTGTCTGATTTGGAAAGGTTAGTGAATCAAGTGGGGCTGAAACAAGTGAATTAATGGCTATGTCCATGAAGCATGTGAAAAGGAAAGGTTTTATATTAGACAAACACAACAGATTTATGTGGAACAATGTGGAAAATTCAACACATCTCAAATGGAACAGATCAAATAAACAAATTCCATATTTCAACAACTGGAAATAATTTCTGCATGGTTCTCTTTGATGTGACTTGTGTCCTCTTCTTCAGCACTGCTTAGTGTTCCAGACTTGGGAACTGGTGCCACCAACTTTTATCTTAAAGAAAAAAACACTTATTATAGCATTAAGTACTGTAATTAGATTTTTCTAAATCTAAAAGGAAGACCAGTTGGTATACTCAAAATTGGTAGTATATTTTCCTATAATAAATTAATCATATTTGCAATCATGACTGTTAAAAATGACTGATGTCAAGTTAAAGTGTGTTACCACAAAGAGATGTTTTTTAATAAACCCAAATCCTACTTAAACAATACATTTCTTTTTTACATTTTTACAATTCTTTTGATTAGTAACAGGTTATATGTTTATTACTCATTTGTATATATGTGATGAATCATCATGAGCCTGGTTTGAATAAAGTATATAAACATAAAAAGAAAAAAAAAAACAACATCAATCATTATATAGAATTTTCAAAAAAGAAAAATAATCATGATACACAAATTCACAGCCAGAAAGTCAGAGGATTCTGTTTCACATTCTCAAATTTTACTCTAATATGTTGACATTTGCCTGGTAATCAGATTTCATAATATACAAAAAAGATTTAACAGCCTAAGCAGATAGAAATAACATTAAAACTCTCAGCAAGCAACAAGGCCCATCTGAATAAAAAACTACTGTCCTCCATTTATTGAATCACCAAGTATGCAATATAATACACTGGAAGAAATATTGAAGCAAAAGAAAAAAAACAAAAATATAGTTGTTCATAGCATGAAATAAATATTTCCTTGAAATTATACATAAAAGCTGCCATAGACAGATCAGAAGATGTATCTGTTTACATTCATCCATCGGGCTTCCCTGCAGGGCATAGCAGCTGTCTGTGTACTGAAGCAACAAGTGACAAAGTACAGCTGCCATCCCTTTGAAGTACTAGTGATTAGTAATAGGCTTTCACATATTATCCTGTGTATGGATACTATACTTTTCCATTTTCTTGCTTTTTTTCTCTTGAGGAAGTTTTTACTAGAATAAAAACTAAGCGGCTTCCTGTTTTATGTTCATATGACCCCGACTGAGCAGGAATATTGTAAACATTTCACCTTTTTTCTTCTGCTTTGGTACTAAAGATACAAATGTTGGTTGGTGAAACCAATAACAGAGATGCTCACCAAACCATGGGCTATACTGCACTTTTGCCAGCGGGGAGTTTGTCACGATCCATCCATTGAATACTGCACAGTGTGATTCAGGGGACTAAAAACTGAATCCATCAGAATCATGTAAAAGCTTTTAAAAAAGAAAGGAAAAGATAAAAAAAAAACAAGCAAAAGAGAAAAAATAGGCGGTGATGGTTGAAATGACAAAATGTCCCCACAGGTTTACAGTGAGACTTGCCGTTCTTTAGTAACCAAGATAATCTCAAAGAACATTTAATAAACCTGATTCATTCACAAATACTTTTCCATTTACACAGCAGACATTGCAAATATAGAAACTCATATCTGTACAATTTTGAATTAAATATATGCAAGGAGGGAAGAAAAAAGTGTTCTGTTTGAATGGGTCCAGATAGTTCTTCAAAAAATATTGAGGTTTCAGTAACTTCATATTGTAGTTTCATATTACACAACAGCAAATCCACTATCACAGGACTTGGCCATGCGATACCCAAAAACCTATTATCCATTGTAACATATATTATTAATTTGTAATATATATTTTTTTTCCTGATGAATGTTTTACATAATATGACAAATTTATAGAATCTTCACCCTTTTTCTTCACAGTCAAAGGAGAATGTGATACACGTGAGTGAGTTGTTGAGTATGATATGAAAGAATCCACTGATTCAGTTGCCAGATGAGGTTCTTGTGTCATTTCTGCAACGTCGGGTCCACTTTAAAAACGCCTAAATGGGTTATGATTTATTTTGGGCTGAAACACCTTTCCAGTAGTCTAAAATATCATGCAAATCCTCATCCTTTGCAAACTGAACTTTCTTACGCAGAGCATGCCCCGCAGCCATGTACTCCTCATCTTTATGCCGTTTCCGGTGGAGTTTGAATCTCTCCCAGATGCTGTGTGAAGGTTTGCAGTAGTATTCAGGACTGGAAGAATAGCTTAGATTGTGATACTGAGATGGCATCTGGGAATATGCTAAGTCTCTGGAGCGGGAGTGCGTCAGGGGTTCCAACAACTTGTGGCTGTCAGGTCCTTCAAGCTCCTCTATCTGAGCATCAGGATACGAGTGCCGGTGGTCACTGTACTGGCGCATTTTCTCTGCCTCGGCCCTCAGGATGGCAGCAGCAGGTGTTACAGTGAGGATGGTCTCTCCACTTGGGGAAGTTTTCTCTATGTACTTGGATTCTGAGCGATAAGGCCTGGGGCTTCGCATGGGCCCCCCTGTGGCAGTGCTGGGCCTCTTTGGAGAGACATCAACGGTCCGATGCCTCTGCAAGGAGTGATGGTAGCTGTCCTTGTACACTGGGGTTAGAAGGCCAGATTTATTCTGTGGGTGCTCTGATATCAGTACAAGCTGGGGCTCTGCTGTGGACACTGCCCCAGATTTCACCCCTTGAAAAGATGTGGATTCTGTCTTTAAAGCATCTATGCAGTTGTTAATAATCTGATTTACTTTATCCACCTCTTTTGCAATTGTGGAAATCTCTGCCACTGATCCCTGACTGTTCCCAGCCATGCCCATACCCATACCCATACCCAAATCACACTCCCTGCGCTCATGATGGTCCATACTTCGCACATCCATGTAACTTCCTTTAATCATTTTAGGAGTATCACTTATCTCCTGAAATTTGTACTGCTCCATTTCACCTGGTAAGTAAGGCATGCGTGCCATGCTGTCCCCAGCCAACAACTGCTTCTGAGACATTCGAGATATAGTCCCACCTTCTAGTTCTTGTCCATACTTCAGTTCCATTATATTTTTCTTCAGACTTCCTGATTTTTTGTGCTTTTCATCTTGTTGACGCTTTCTTCGCAAGCAGTAGTAAACAATCCCCAGAAAAATCACCATGCCAAAGAGACATCCTAAAATTGTCATGATGTAGTGAGTAGCAGTTGCATTGTTTACATTTCTGTCTATTTTTCCATTCCGAGGGATAGTGGTGACTGTCAGACAAGTGTGATTGTGTCGCAGAGAATTGCGTATTGACGCTACACAATACGTGTAGTTGGTTTGGGGTTTAAGGTTTTTTAGCTCAACGTCCTCTTGTGTGTCTTTCAGGGTTTGAATATCAGTGAAAAAACTGTTGTTGTAAAGAACCAGGATGTACATCTTCTTGTAGGGATGAGGAATCTGAACTGAGATGGTGGCACCCGTGTTTGTTACTTGCTTCACTTTCATCAAAGGGGCTACTTGCACATCATTTTCAGTGACACTTATTGTGATGTCCTCTGGTTCTGTGCCTGAGGGACAGTCTTCCAACCCACAAAGAGTTGAGTCAGGTGGTAATGTTGTAGACTCTATGGAAATGGGGATAAACGGGGTCACGTAGTCATCAGTACAGACAGTAGTAAGCATGTGAAGAGCATTTCGATAAGTCGGATTGTTAGGATTCTGGCTGAGTAAACTATAACCAGAAACACCAGGTGGGGAGTCGCAGACCATTCTCTCATTCGTCCGGTTTGGGAAAACTGAGAGCCATTTCACAAATCCTAGTAACTCGCATGAGCAGTTAAAAGGGTTTGTGTACAGCTCGCAGGTTGTAAGTTTGGTTAAACTGGTAAATGTGGAACCGTCTAACTGCTGGATTCGATTCATGGAAAGATCAATGTTCTCGATGTTGGGGCATTCCCAAAAGGCATTAGGTGTCACAGTCTCAATCAGGTTTGCCTGGAGGTAGAGGTACTGAAGCTTTCCTAAACCCCGGAGGATCCCTTCTGTCAGGTTGCGCAGCTTGTTGAAACCCATCTGGAGAACTTGTAAGTTAAACTGAGCAGAAAAGGCCCCATCCTCTATGTAGGAGATTTCATTCTTGGTCAAGTTCAGGTAGGTCAAGTTGGCAAAGCGACTAAGAGCAGAATAATGGATACTTTTGATTTTGTTCTCATTTAAACGAAGGTCAACAATAGTACTGTTTATATGCTGTGGGATGGCCTCGTAAGGTGGTTGGTTTTGGCTACAAATAGCAAGCCATACAAAGCCCTTTTCACCCTCAATTAACCAGCAGTCGCCACTGACTCGATGAATTTGAGTCAAATATATAATGGCTATGGACCAAAACAAGGCACTCATCACCACGCCTAAGCCGCAGGCCATTGGTGCTTCTCTGAAAGTCATGAGCTGGGCCAAAGAATAAAAGGAGGGAGATACCACTGTAGTTTCAGTACCTCTGATACAGTCCTGTAAGAGAATCAGCTGGATGTTCAACTGCTCTCAGAGCCAGAAACAATCCTTTAATTTGTCCCCTCCTCATTGATGGATGTCTGATTATGGATATTGTCCCCATGTACAAATCTGAAAAAATGCTTGGTGTCTTCCTTTATTTTCTTTTATTGTGATTTGCCTGCAGTGAACTTCTGGCAGTGTCCAAGAAGAAATTTCACCATCTCAGCCTGGCTTCTGCTTTTTTCCTCAGAGGCTACCATCATTAAATTGTTTCATCTTGGTGATTCTGCCAGTTCCCTCCTTCCTCTGTCTTTTGCATGTGCACAGACGAATAACCTGCAACATAAAGAGAAAAGTACAAAGATGGCATTAAGTCCACTTCACCAAGTTTTGAGTCATATTTATGTTACATGTGTTAGTATCCAAATGTTACTCTCAAAGAGAGGATGCATGTTTACTCAAGCCCTTGTTGTTTGCGCTCTACCAATTATTTTGTACACAGTTTAAGAGGTGTTTGCAGTCCCCGTGGCAGACTACTATTAAAGGAAACTGTTGGCCAATTACCACTTGACAGGGTGAGAAAAGCAGGGTCCCTGTTTTCACACCATTAACCTGAGGACTGTCAGGCAGGAAGCCAATGTTAAGAAGCCACATTAAATCACATATACAGCACCATGTAAAGTGACAGCTTGGAATCAATCTATTTTGCATTTTTTTCCAAAAACCTATATGCATAGGGTAAAATCCTTTTTACAACCTGTTTATATAAAAGTGGGAAATCATCTACAAGGTGCTTTTTTGTCATGAATTTGATCAAAATCTTCAAAAGTGATGTACACCATCACACACTGAAGCTACTAGAACTGCAACGGTTCAGTAAAACTGAAGAGTTAACAACAAAACACTATTTTATTTCTGGTGTTTATTATTTACATATCTACCCTTTTTTTAATTCTAATATTAAGTTTCTGGATGGAACCTGTGTGGAGTTTGCATGTTTTCCAACTATCTCCTGGCTTGCACCCATAGTCCAAAAATATGCCTGTCGGGCTGATTTGACTCTAAATTCTTGTTAGGAGAGAGTACTGTATGAGTCTGACTGAATGTTTGTCTCTCAGTGTTGGTACTGTGATGGACCAGGAACAGCTTCAGTCCCCCTCGCAACCCTGCACTCGAATAATCCATTATCACAAGAAAATGGTGTTATAAAAACATGCCAGCACGACCACTCTCAGCTTCCGTGCAAAACTATGGGCACCGCAAGATGGAGTATGTTAGATGATAGATAGATAGATAGATAGATAGATGTGTATTGGAAGGTTAAGGACCAAGTCACTTCTTTTTGTTTCTCTCACAAGATCTGGTTGAGGAACATGGTGGCAATTGTTTACTGTATACTGTACTAACTGCTCAGCTGTCTCGAAGTAATCTCAGATAGAGATTCACTATAGCTACTGGCATCAGCAGCGCCTATTAAGCCTTGTTTAATGCCACTAGCCACCAAGCATAACCCTTGTTGTCAAATGAAGACCCGGCCCTCCCCCCATAGACTGAACACTAATGTTATTTATTTTGTCTTACTATGCCTTAAACCAAGAGCTGCTGAAGAAAATTTCATTATACTAGCATAATGATAATAAGTTCTTCCTGAATCTTGAATCTTGAACACCAGTGGACAACATACTCCACCTGTGTTTGGAGTATTTTCCAGGACATGAGTCATGGTGCTGTCCTGGACTTCTATAACACAGCATTTTAATTGCCTGAGGTATGCTAGGTGGTTAATTAGCGTTTCCTTTTTCAAACTCGCTACTGTTGGTTGTCCATCTGATGTTACATGGTTGTAATAGACTCTGCTGATTCCAGTAGAACATTAGAGAGATGACTTCCAGATTGCTGAACAGACAGTAGCATGGCATAACTTGTGCTCCCAAACCTCTACATTCCTGTCTGTTTGGAAAATGTGCTCCTTTTCCAACTTCCTTTTCAAGTGAAAATTCCCTCCCACACACATGTGAACTCATACTAGTAGAATGCTGCACACACATACAAGTGAAATGTGATTTCAGAAATTTTACTAAATTGTGAAGGATTTTAGTATAATTTGTGAGAGGCAATTTCAGTATAGTGTGTGAGAGCTTTCACTAAAGTTCGTAAATGATTTTACTATGGTATATGAGAGGTTTTAGTATAGTGTGTGAATGACTTAAGTTAGACATGTGTCTATGAGAGGGAAATTCTGAATAATGTCTAACACAGCCCCTCATTCCGATACCTAGAGAAGAAAGATGTGAATTAATAATTTACTATTGTTTTGTCTTAAAATTGATCTCATGACAAGCTTAACAATCTTAATTATTTCCTGGAAGAAAAAAACATATTTTGAAAGAATTTTAATCAGAATTCAGTTATGCAGGCATAAAATGTTATCTTGTAAAAGTCTGAAAAAAAGAAAGAGATACTTCATTCACATTAATGTAGGTGACTCAGGAGAGAAGCAGGGTTTTAGTATTTAGCGCCGATATTGCTGATATTACCATGAGGAGCTTGTAAAACTTTTACAGCAAGACCCCAGCATGTATGTAAAGGCATTTATTGTTTATGTAATTAATGTGTAATATGTAATCATTGCATTTAAGTTTACTTAACCTCACATTATTTATGCAACAACTACACTGCATTACATCCCCATTTTCTCATTATCCCAGCCTTCATTACAGCATTAAACTGCTGAAGGGTCAATCTTGCTGCTGATAGGAAAATGAAAAAAATACTGCCTGCTGCAGGTATGCAGTTGTGATTGAAAGATGGCAATCACCATCATTTCATGCTATCTGCTAGAATAATTTAACAAGCAGCTAAAGGGTTTTTGTGCTTAATTGCATACTGAGTTATTACCTCTGCCAAGGCGCAGAGGTTATGCTTTTTTATGCATATGTCTGTTTGTCTGTTAGCAACATACTGTAACTCAAAAAGTATTGGACCGACTTGAATGAAATATTTTATGGATTAAAGGATGACATCATTGTAGATAATATGATCCATTTGACTTGGATGGATAGTGTTGAAATTCTGGATTTGATGATCCAGAAGATCAAGAAGGTACCAGATGGGCTGTTGGGCTTTTTGGTTTTCGTTTTTCAAGTGAATGACCCTATGGTTTGGAGAAGGTCTAAACTTTCTGTGATTTTTTCTAGTATTCAGTCTAAACTTAATTTATAGTTGAGCTCTGAAATAAAACTGATTGCTTCTTTTGACTTTTAGAAGACAGTAAAATGTATTAGTGATCATTGTAATTAAAATATCAAAGGTAGCAAGAATAAATTATCTTATTTAAAAAAGTTTCGTTTTTTAGTTGTTCAAAAAGTTGATCAAATTCAGGTAGAAAAGAACGGATGAGAAGTTTTATTTTGTACATTAGAGGACATGGCCCTTCACAACAGCAATAATAACACTGCTAGAAGCGAGTAAATCTGACAAATTATGACAGAGAGAATTCACTTCAAACTGAAACCAGAGATGCCACCAAGGATCTAAAGACCATTCATGATGTTGTTTGACCTTTTGTGTTTGTTTATCACATTACAGTCACATTAATATTGTGGTTAAGTTGGTCACATTCGAAGGTGGCTAAAGGTTCACCTCTACACTTGATCGTAATCCCTAATTTGACGTCTTTGTCTTTTAATAGGATCAACTAGTAAACAACAACTGGTTCTGAGACCAGAGTGTTCCTGACTGCAGGATAGTTTTTGATTTCTCTTAGCCTTTTGCTCTGCACTTTGCAACCCTAAAACACTATCCTCTACAACAAATTTTAGACATACGTGCATTCAGGTGTTGTTAATTTGATTTGGCAATTATTTTCTAAGCGTATATATTTGCAGGCCACATTATGTTTTGTTTTGTTGTGTTTGTTATATAGGTCTGGACAGTAAAATCAGAGATCGGTTCTGCAATGTTAGTTGTGTTATTAGATTTAAGCATTAAAGTACATGTTATAAGGTTTTTGGTAGAGTATGGTTTAAGAGAATTGGCTGTGTCACTTTTTAACCAAGACCACATCTTGGTTGTGGTGATTGCACTATAACAGTTTGTACCTACAATACACTGTACACGAGACATGGTAAATGTATAGCCTATCATACATAATTCATATGCTGCCATCCGGTGCTGTGTGACACCCTCAGTTCCCTTGTGGTCCTACATCAATGTTCAACAGATCTTAAAACTCAAACAAGTACAAATACATCCTCAGCTAAGACCCTCGGCAAATCAAAGCAACTTAATGGGTCATTTGACCGCGCTTTACCGCCCCACCGAAGCTCATGAAAAATGCCAAGGTGCTTTTGAACATGCATGCTGAGACATGAACAAATTGGATGGAAGAATAATTTCTGAACTTTAGAATAATAGATAAAATTAGAATGATTCTACCATGTGTATTATAAGTTATCAGGCGTACCAGCTTTAAATCATGCCCAAGAGCAAACAGGCACATCATGCTGATAAACTGATGCTGGAACATTGATATTATAATCTAAGCTTTGTGTGTTTTACATAGATTTGAGTTGGCCTAGATAGTGAGATTGTTTGCCCATCCAATACCCACAGGGTTGCGTTTTTGTGTTTAATATTGCAAAATACTGCCTTATAGGGAAGTAAATATTTACACTGTCAAATTATTTTTATTTTTTTGTATTCATTTAAATGTTGGAAATGATTGTGTTTTACTTGTAGTGGAAAAAGGAACTGAATGAATACTAAATGAATTAAGATACTTCACGTGATGCCACTGAGCATAACAGCTCATTCTGCTTAATATCTGTGATCTAGTTTCATACTAGGTTCATATAAGGGTTACTGCTCATAAATTCATTGGCCAAATATTAAAAAGTGGAAAAAAGAAAAAAAGACAGCACATTAAAGCAGAAATGAAATGCAATTTTGGTGCTTGCGAATTGTCTTACTCTTTTCAGTTCACAAAGCACTAAGTAATTATCTTCAATGACGCCACGATAATCAAGTAAAAGCACTGGTCAGCTTTTCAAGTACAGATAAAGTGCAGGAATAAATGCTGCAGTGAGCACTGCAACAGAATGCCAAAGGCTGTCATTACAAAACCACCTTCATGATGACAAAAGAGCAGCGGCACAGGAACACTGACGAAAAGAACACTATCAAAGCCCCTAGCAAGAACCAGGTTCCAAATCAAATGTTCCATGAAATGAATATGAAAAATACCACTCCGCAGAAAATCAAGCCAAGCAAGAGATCTTTTTAAAGAAAAAAATGTGTTGCGCTATTATTGCTCAGTCTATGACCTTTATCGCAAATACCGCTCAGCAGAAACTGAGTTCATCTGACCTGGCCTCCGCCTGCTCAGCATGCCATTGGTTTTAGATCTTTTTATCCATTAAATGGATGTTTAAGTTAAACCGTAGAAGTCCCCCCCAATTTATAGTGCATTGGCTGTGTTGTGTTTGCCCATAGTGACTCACAGTGTGATTCACAGCTTCACCACTGTTCCACAAGTTAGAACAAGACTAGCTCCTCTTCTGATAGTAAGTACAAAATCACAATGCCACCTCTGATAGATAGACCTTTTACACACATTCTAGTGGCAAAAGAAACAAGCTTGCTTTTAAATATTGTATAACATTTCACCGTGGTCTCAGTGAAGCAGCAGCAAATGCCAACAAAAACAGCGCCTGCGGTGTTAAGTTGTTAAGGGATAAACAAAGCAGCCAGCTATATTAAAATTAATTTTCAGAGCTTCAGTTTCATGCAAATTACTCCACACTGTATGTTCAGATCTGAGAAGGAGCCGAAGGCAGCCTGTTTGCATGTTTCCTTGTGAAAAGCTTAGGTCTCTTTGCACCGTGCGAGCACTTTCCATAATGGCAGCAATCTGTACGGTCCAGTGCAAGGCCTAAAGTGCAGCAGGCCAGAACACCTAAGGCTTGAGAGCTGAGCATATATTCCTATCATACACTGGCACCCTTTCCACAAACATTTCTCCTTAAGCTTTATGCGGCAGAATAAAGAAGGTGTTTCTTTTTCTTTTCCCCTTCTGTGGATAACCTACTGAAACTCTTCTGTTGAAGAATGATAAAAACAGTGATTTGTGTTTCAGCCCTTTCATACTCAGCCAGTCATTTGCTTCATTTTCATGAAAATGGTTGTGTGATGTTAAAGAAGTGTAAATACAGAGAAATATAGGTTTACCTTACTTAGAAGATGTTTTGACACCATGCAATGCATTAAAATTTGAAGGAAAAAATCAAACTTTTATTACTGTGTCCAGGGAAATGTATCAAGTTAGTGCAGCGAAAGTCGCAGTTCTAGGTATACTCCAGGTGTGTTGGACTTTTAAACATTAAACACAAGAGTTTCAGTCTCACTTAGACCCTCAGGGGAGCCAATGCCTCAAGGTGAACTTTGACAGATGCTCCAAAACACCATGGGGAGAAAACAGATCGAAAATTCTGCCTATCCTTCCCAACAAAGAGTTTAGTGTATGCAAACCAACGGGGCTTCACCTCAACCCCCTTCCTGGCTATCTCTGCCTGTCAGTCCCCTCCTGTTTTTTGTCATCACGTCTATCCAGAAGACCTCACTGTGCATGCTAAATCACTATTCTTCTGTTCGGTCGCCAAGTGTCTACAAAAGCATTATATCAAAGAATCTGTTTTCACAGTTTAAGGCTCTGCTTTTTCTTGTCTCTCCCTTGGCTTCCTATCTTGTGCTTTGTGATGGTGAAGGTGCCTCAATCTCTAAGGATCCTCCTCATCCATACAAATGACTGCCCTTTATTTGATGTCATTGAAAATGCATGCACTTCTAACTTGGAATGAAAAAAAGTTAGAGATGGGAAACTAGAATAGGAGAATCAATTGAGATGAAATGGAAGTACTTCTCTTGGGGAAGGAAAACATTGTGCTCATAGAGGTGGTGAATTGGTTTAGAAATGGGGAGAGCAAGGTCACGCAGGTTTTGGTTATATCACTGGATATTAAACTTATGCACTAGTTACACTGGGAATATTATTTGGAAATTAAAATAATCAATCAATTAGTTAGATCATTAAAACAACAAATGTTCAGAGCTTTGTCCTGAAATGTTAGGTATGCATATAGTGCAGTTACTTCAAATCCCTGGATTTATTGCTTTCTTGACAAAGGCCTTTTCTATACTCACAATAACGTCTTTCTTCCTTCAACAATTGTCAGAGTCAAATGGGAACTTCCAGTACAGGATTTCTTTGACATGACTTTCAGAAGTATCATAAAGATAATGTGATTAGCGATGACATGATAGGAGGTTGTGCATTTTCTTTCAAAATATGAAAAAAGAACAGATCTGGATTAAGATTCTGGATAAAGAAACTTTTGGAATAAGGATGTTGCTAAGAATCATTGGAAAAAAAAATACAAGATGACATATTTGACTCTGATCATGTGGGGCTGTTGGGAGTGTTGGGTTTCTTCTCAGGTGAGTGACCCTATGGCTTTGGGAAAAATCTTTCCATGTCTGACAGAGTAAACCATTCAGCTCTTGGTAAAGGCTTTGGTTATTTCTTTCATTGACAAAAGGAATGCTCTTTTAGCAAGTTGACTGGCATACAGAGTGAAACATCAGCAGTTGGTCCAGAGTGACACGTGGATTGACCAAAAAGGGCATGTCATGCCATTACTCATCAACTTCCTGCAGCCATTCGCCTAAATCAAATTCAGGTTACCATTGCTCAGAGCAACCGTGAGGTCTGCACTTACTTAAATGAACTAAACAAAACAAGCTTATGGTTGTTGTCATTTGTGGTTCTGGACTGGTTGAATTAACCACCAAATGTGATTAGAATCTCTGATAGTATTTCTTTTCCTGACATTTCAAACACACCTGAATGCATAAACTGTACTTCACACAGCTGCTTACATTCAGATTGTTACTTTGCTGAAATTTGAATATTGTTTCTCACATGCAAGTCATTGAGATAAAATCATCCATTTAATGTAATAAACATAAAACTTGACCAGCCAATATGATTACATTTGTAATCAAGTGATGTACTTACTTGTGTTTTAAGAGTCTGAGTCATTATCCAAATTATATTCTATAATAATGTGTGAGAATGTATTTTTTAAAAAGATACTGTGCAGATGGGAAAGAGATTTTCCTTTCAAGAAAAATAGCAAAGTGAACATGATTAACATCCAATGTATTAAAGCAGGATTTGCTATTTATAGTTAATTTGTGCTTGAGACCGGTAATATTACAGTTGGATTAAAACAGTAATAAAAAAGAATATAGTTAAACTTTCATTTCCATGATATTCCCCTGTAATCCATCCCTCAAGGTGTATTAATAATTAGCAAACATGATAATCCTACTGCTACCAATTAATACTTGTTTCTGCTAATTAACTCTAAATTACCATAAGAATAATAAGTATTGCTGAGGCGTTGGTTGATCTAAATTAATGCTGATGAGGCATTAGTCCTAAATGTCAAATAACAAACCCTTTTTAGATAATTAAGACCTTGAGAGCAAAGGTTGACTGATAGAGACACATGTTCAGGCTCTGAATTCAAACTGTCTCTTGGTCAATTTGAACCCACTTTCTACTTGATATTCCACGAAGGTGTAATAATTTGTAAAACTTTAAATGACTTACTGCCCGGTCAAATCTCATAAATTCTCAGTATCTCTCTTTATTGTTCTTAGTGTATCAAGAGTCCTTTAGTGGGCTCATGACCTAGTATGATTCAAGCTTAGACGTGAGCCCAAAAATCTCATTACAAACTAAAAGCTCTGCTTTGGCTGACACCTCTTATAAAGATGATAAGCCAAGGAGAACGGTGTGGACTCACTGTACCGATGGAAACAGATCAGTGAAAGCTGTTACTCGAAAACCAGAAAGCAGAAAGTCCCCTCAACACAGTTCCTACAGCTACTTAACATGTGTGCTGTGATCTCTGTACTGTCGACTTAAAGAATGACATCCAATAATAAAAACCAAAGCAGTTCAACTCCATAGGTTGCATACTGAGCAGAGGAAAAGCAACTGGAATACAGAAAGCATTTATCAAAGGGACAGGGGTTTAATTTAATTCTGTGTATATTTTAGAGTAAGATACAACTTCGAATAACACCTGAAGGTTTAAATGCAATTTTCCAGGCCATCAACTGACCATCAACTTGCCACGTTTTTTTACCCTCTGAGCCAATGTGTCTGCCAGCAATGACTCTAGCTGCTGACTCATGACATATTGGACTAAAGTGGGAACTGCTGTGCAGCCCCAAGATGGAAAGTTGTGGAAAATTCATAGTCTTGGAAGATTTAAATGAACTGTGAACAATGTGAAAGCATTAACACCTTTATAGTCTTAATATTTGATCTTTAGCAATATGATAAAGTTCACACATGCTGACAAAATCAGCGATAAGACAGCCATCCTTATCTTTGTCAATTACCTTGCTATGCTCAGCCAAGGTTTCTCCACCAATTAACCTTCAGAAAGAGACTGGATCTAATTCAATTACACCGGACAGCAGAACTGTGTTTCTGACTGACAGCTCTACCTGCGTCAGTGTCCTGATTGACAGGCTGTGAACAGGAGCATTCCCTGTGCAGAATGTTTATATCTGTCTGACCCAGTAGGACTATCTGACACATTTAGGAAGAGGACATTATCACTTTGAGATTAGCTCCACAAAGACAATGTGAGACAAGTTTAACCCACATAGTCAGACACTGTATGTGAACAGATACAATAAGAAGAATTAGCTTGGTTTCCTGACAAGTTTACAGTTTAACCTTTTTACCCAGGTTTAGATTAATCTTCTAAATGGACTTTCAACAAGTTGTAAGTAATTTAACAAAGGCTGAGTGTGAAACATCCAGTAGTCCTGTTAAATAATCCCAGTGAGAGAGCAGCATTTAAACAGGTGGTGGTCAGTGATAGCGAATATGAGCATCGCCGACAGATTCATTAAACATATGTTGTATCCTGTTACAAAAAGGTGTGTTTACAGCAGGGTTTAGGGTGAATCAGCTGGATGGGAAATGGAAACAACTTACTCGAGTGATAGTTTGCCACCCAAATGAATATGTTTTAGCCTTGAAAGGAAAACGTTATCATTTCTGACAAGGCTAATTCGCTTAGGCTTAATGCAGGGCGGAGGATGCCACAGAGGGCTTGTGCTTGACTATCAAAGGATTGAAAGGTATATTGGTTCACTGCCGAAAGTGTTGACTTGACGGGTGATCTCAACAGGACATGACACGTGCACTGCTGGGAGGGCTTTTGTTCTAGTTAGAGGATGAACCGGATAAACGTTTTAAACCGTGATGCACAACAATGCAGAGTGATACACACATGTTCAGTTAGAATTAATATTTAACACTTAAAACTCAACTAGATCGCTAGCACCCCTGAGTGCTGTTGTTTATATGGTCGACAGTTTCTCAGGAAAGGTAGTGTGTAACTTTATATGGTAAATCCACAAAAAGAGAGCCATGATAACACCAATATTCATCACATTTTCATAATAAAAAGATTTATATCACTATTATGTTGTGAAATTATTGTTACATGAAATTATGATGAAGCCATTTCAAACATTTGATCTATTAAAAAGCTAAACTTAACAGTGACGTGATTCGGAGCAACCAAAGTTAAACTGATAACAAAAAAGTTGTATTTATAAAAACTAAAATGATTGTCCTCTATGACTAGATTAAAGCCAAGAAGAGATTTTTGATGCATGATGCATGGTGTCAAAAATGAGCTGAGATGGAGTCAGTTCTTTGTTCTTTTTTTGGATAGAAGGCAAAGAGTAGAATAAATAACAGTCAATAGCCTTGAGGAAGAGGTGTAAATATATAGAGTTTTGCTTATGTGATTATTTCAATGGCATTTTTTTCTCCCCTGAGAGCCAAGACTTGGGAGAACAATATGTAGATGAGAAAAGACTTGAACACTTTTGATATGCACATTATTTCTCCAAAGTACTGTAGGAAATACATTTATGTTATTTTTTGGGTTGGTCTTTATGGTGCTATATCTATTGATCCTTTCATTTTACATTTGAGTTCACCATAAATGACTGATGCAGGTGAGACTCCTGGTCACAAGCTGCATTTTTTTATTTATTTTGACATAATGGTTGCTTATTGAGTTTGCTTTTGTTTTCTTAAAATAAAGACCCTGGTGTTGCCTACTATAAAAACACATCTATTGTTAATATTTCTTTGGTTCAGTTGTTTTATTTCTGTCATCACTCCAAACAGAAAAGCTACTCAATATTCCAACCTTGGATGAAAAGGAGGTATTATATTGAATTTCTTAGTATAACCCTGATCAGTTATTAGTTAATATGTGCAGTGTCAAACTGACATGTGGATATTGTAATACGTAGACTGCTTGGCTGTATTTGTACACGTATACTGTACAGAACTGTCCAGCCATGCCAATGAGTAACATATTAGCCCAGATTAAAAGCAGATGAGGGAACTTTTTGACTTCATTAGTTTGACATTGTGTTTATCTGGTTTTACACCATGTGATTCCAGCTTTTTATACGCTTTCTGGTTAAGTGTCTAATGTTTAAACTTTTAATAAAACTCCATATATGTGTTATTATAATAACATTGATTATTTTACTCCATAGAATACTCCATACAGTAGAATACTCCTGCTGGACCAAACATATCTCTACAGGTCGGTTGCTGCCTGTGAAAGTTTAGGAATCCTAGGAGTCGTGTTGTGACTGTTCTATTGAGCCTTGATGTTTAGAGTAGGTGAGAGAAAAGAACAGGACTGGAGGCTGATAGTTTTGTGTGAATTTTGGTCTACGTGGAATAAAGAGCTGCGGTGATAACTCTGCCTGTGTGTGGGCATGTGTGTGCTGGGGTGGCCTGGGTGAGTGTTTGCTTCCAGGCCCGACTTTTTGTCCCAGTCTGGCTGTGAAGAAATGTTATCAATAAATGTCATCTGTGTAACAGCCTGCTTAGGAGATGAGGACATGAGACATAACCAAATATCATTGCACTAGAAAGTGGGCAGATGCTTCATGTGATGTGATTATTTGACCAGTGGGCTTGAACCATTTTCTTCTCTGTTGAAACGACTGACCTCACTCATGCCACAGAAAGATTATTTCCATGACGGCACACTGCATGCTTTTGAATAAATACATGCTTTGAAGAGATTTTGATAAAGTGAAATCAAAGCTGAAAGCCTGAATCATAATTTTAAAATGTGTGGTTTTTCATCAATGTGTGCTAATTACCACCAATAGGGCAAAAGCTGAGAGGAGAAATGTATAAAGCAAGGATAGAAATGTGATTTGTTATAGACAGGGCAGATCCTAAATCCTTTTGGAGCAGACATAAAAGTGTTATGTTGAAAGAAATCAGAAAAATAGCTTCTGCATCTCTTTGAGCTGCATCATATCAAGCATAAAAAGGGCATGTTCTGAAGCCAAGACACACGAATTAGAGGAAACATGACAGATGTAGCTCATTAAGGTCAAAGGATTCAGCTGTGTTTAGAGTATGAAGCCTATATGCATCTCCACAAAGCCATTCAGCCTTTTCTTTCTGAAGTTTGCCACCAGTGACACAAGAAGCACCTGATGCAGATTCGTTTTACTGCAAGAGTCATGAAGAAAATGTTTTTCCACAAAAGCAAGGCTTCCATTAAAAATGAAAGTCGTGAACATTCTTCCAAAAAATGGAGTGTGGGACTCTGTGCTGGTGTTAATAGCATCCTCTCTACTAAATGCTGGCCTGTGAATTAGATTTTTTTTTGTGTGTTAAATGGCCTTGATTTCAGTGAGTGGTAGGTGGATTTGTCCATAGAGAGGAGCTGTTCCTCTCATCTTCTAAAGGGGGAAATATCTGTAAACTACCCTAAAATCTACAGTATGTTATGGGGAAGCTGGAGATGAAATGAGAGAATTTTGGAAGCCAGTTGTTTAACTTAAACCTTGACAGGATGTGCAGGGTAGCTACTGTGTGAGAGTTTGCATTACTATAGTTGAAGCACTGAAAGAAGACATTGACTGCTAGTTATATAGTAAACATATAATGTAAACATTAATTTTTTCTATTTTTTAGTTTCTATTTTTGTAAAGCAAACTCCTCATCTAAGCTCAGATCTAGCAGGGGGCAGGGGGTACTTCTTGTTACTTAAGATGGATTTCAGGTGTTTATATAATGCTATCAACATTTTGATGTGAATGCTAAAACTGTAGTTGTTGAACGTAAATGAGTTGTTTTTTGTTAATTTTCGAAGTACCAGAGTATTACAGCCGGCTATTATGGCTGCTCATTTAATCACATTGATGGTGTTGTTGAAGGTTAATTACAAAGTAAATATAGCTGCCACGAATAAATGTTGACCTTGCAGGCTTGGTGACAATTGATGCATCACCAACGCATAGTTTTCACGTCGTATATAAATAACTCCTGAAGCTACTGTAGGCTTTGAAAACATGCCGAACGAACGAGTCCCTGTGGCTGCTAAAACTGCAGTGCTGACATACCAAACCACCCAAGTTGGACAAACAAACAGCGATACTAATCTTTAATCATTTTGAGATGCAATTATCAGTTTTGGTGTTCCCTTCTGAAAGAAACCCAATAGTAATGAAAAACACATCAGTCCTGAAACTGTGAGGTCACTTCATTTTAAACAGAATAATCACACACAGCAGCGTATGATGGAAGATGCAGATAATATCTATTTCTTGTTGGTGAGTGATGGCAAAGAAGAGGGTATTTAACAGACCCTGTGAGCTCATAAGAGAAGAACTTGCAAATGGCTTATTGAACGACGCTGTGACAGTTTTCTCATTTGAGAAGCATGCTGTCTTATCTCCTGCAGTCTTTTTGTCTTTCAGACCAGAGAAAACAAGACAAAAATATCTTGATCCTAGACTAAAAGTCCCATGAGAAGCCTACACATCAGATAGTTTTCATTTCAGTTTATTATAAAAAGTGAGTCATGTAGCATTTACTCAGAAGTGGAAGATACAGGTACATAATGACATGCTAATGTCTCTAGGGACTAATTTATAATCCTATTTCTGTTTGTTACATGAATGACTGTTATGAAATTTATGACTAGTCCAGAGCCTAAATGTCAGGGCAAATTTGCTGAAGTTTTTGAAAGAGAAAACAGATTGAAATGTAAACTTGAAAAAGAAAAACATAATTGTTTATTTTTCCAAAACGATAGACAGTAGCTGCAACTTGATTGGTTGATAGAGCCACACAGCCTGAGTCCAAAGTGTTACTTTAAACATAGCATTTTAGTGTGTTTTGATTTAGTTTTATGTCCTAAAGTCCAACTGAGACAAGCGGCTTTGTCTCATCCTGCCTGACTGAATGAATGGCATTTAATAAGAGGGAAGAACTGAGGTGTCATGATATTAGAGAAGTATCCTGTCATAGAGAGAAAGGTGCCACAGCGTTTTATCAGTGGTGTGGAAAAAAGTCATTAGAGAGTCTGTAATGAATGGCTGACAGCTGTCTGTCAAAGCTGTATTGCCATGTTTGAACTTCTATTCATTTTCTCCATGATTGCCTTTTCATTGCAAAGTAAGCCTGGTTTCCCGTGCATGTCCTAACTAAAGATATACAGGATTTAATCAAAGATGAAATGTAGAGAATAAGCATCATAGAGACTTTCTTTTTGGTTCTTGTTAGTCCCTGAAGTCCCATTTTGATTCTAATTACAGTACATGCTGTTGTTATACATAAAGGGTGGTACAATGTTCTGCACATGATCGACAGAATGTAAGCTGCATCTGTTTTACCTTTTTGTTGATAAATAAGGTACATTTCATGACAAATTATGCCAAGTAAGATTTCCATTAATGTAAGAATTGTTGTGAACTGGTATCCTTAAAATTCTGCTATAAAATGTTCCGAAAATATAGTTAAATCCCTCAGGCTTGCTGGAGCTGCAGCTTCAGTCCCAGGAGTCAGAGCAGGAAATGTCCACCTCTGCTGCTGGTTGATCCCACCCTGGCTTACTCTCAGGTATTAAGGACTATTAATGGAGACAAAAACATTTGTTTAACATTTGTCTTGATTAGCTCTTTGTTAAAGTACTTCAAATGGTACTTTTATTTTAGGTCTGTTCAGCTTTGGCCAAGGAATCTCTATCTTACTTTTTCTACAGTTTTGATTTGAAATGCAATTAAACACAATTTTCCAGACATTATTAGAGTTTACATTATTAATGTCTGTGTTTATTTGATTCAGTCATCCATCGATAAACATTTTGAAAAATGGTACTTTTTAGGGCAAGTATTATGTGATCAAAATGAAATTAATCTGGAATAAGTAATTACAAAGCCTAATTAATTAGATAGATTTTTTGATCAATTCCCACTGGATATGTGTGTGTGTGCACGTGCATGTGCGTGTGTGTGTGTGGGCTAAGGGACAGAAAATTAAGACCCCTTTGCTTTGTATTTCTTCCTAAATCAATGTAACATTTTCAAAGCTCACGGGGCCCCAGCCTCTTTTTTAAGTTTCTGTGCAAAAACGACATACCCAAAATGAATAGAGTATATCTCTGCATCTACAAGGTCTATTTGAATAATTTTGGTGTCAAAAATGACTGATATGGGCTTGTAGCAGAGGTTCTCCT
>JAVQJG010239367.1:0-14870 GCA_036024015.1 Craterocephalus amniculus | reverse complement strand
TTTAAAGCAGGCTGTCCATGCTCGGAAGCCATCAAATCTGACTGAACTGGAGATGTTTTGCAAAGAAGAATGGTCCAAAATACCTTCAACCAGAATCCAGGCACTTATTGGAGGTTATTTGAAGCGATTGGAGGCTGTCATTTCTGCAAAAGGAGGATCTACTAAATATTGATGACATGTTTCTGTTGGGGTGCCCAAATTTATGCACCTGCCATTAATTGTTTAATTAATTATTGCACACTTTCTGTAAATCCAATAAACTTCATTTCACTTCTCCAATATCGCTGTGTTTGTCTGCCATATGATATATTTAACTGAAATTGATGATCCAAACAACCAGTGATTTATAAAAAATTGTCCATTAAATGAAGTGATTAAGTAAATTATAGAACAAAAAAGCAAAACATTGTGCCTTTAAATTTGTTGCCCAAGTGCATAACCCCATGCTTGTCAAATTAATTATTTCATCCAGTGAATTACAATTCAGGAAAAAAGCAACATGGAGGAATCACCCACGGCCAAATCAGTTTGTTCCTAGTCGCAGGTCTAATTTTTTTGCCAGCTGAACTGAAACAATGTCATTTTTTCAATATTATTCTAATTAATTGACAAACACATAATTAAGCAGATTGAGTTTTCAGCTGCCTGATAAATGTTTTTCAGGGTCCCCGCGGGCCTGCAGGTGAAATTGGCAGCAAGGTGAGACAAAGCTGATGGAAGTTATTTCTGCTGTAAGTAAAAAGAAACCTGACCTGTGTTGCTTATTTTTATCTCGACAGGGCGACCGAGGACAGCCAGGTGATCCCGGATCACAGGGAGACAGGGTGAGTCACATGTGAGCCATGTTTGTACAGGACATGCCTGTGAACACATGTTTGACTGCACATACGTGGAAGAATGAGTCATTCTGTTATATTCACAATCACAGCACCAGATTTAGATTTTATGGTTTCCAGAAGGAAAATTTGTCATAGCAATGAAATGAAAAGGATAAAAGTCAGCGATATAATTCAGTGGCGTGTGTTGATAATCTTAAAGAAGCTTTTAAAATGTTGGTGAAAAAAGCATGAATGCAGCAATTTACCACTGACTCAAATCTGAACACAGACTGAAGGCTTCAGTGTTGGTTAGACAATCTTATTATACGAAAATCATGTTATTATATCAAATCAAATCAAATCAAATCAAATTTTGTTTTTTATTAATGCATTCAGGATTTTTCAAAACGAACTTTAAAATTTTGACTCATCAAGTCACAGGACAGTTTTCCACATGGTTTGGTGTCATCTTAACTCTTCAAGTCAAACATATTATATTTGATGCATGCCGTTTCTGAGAAACTTTGCACCACCACTTTGCTCCAAACCCTGTTGCAGAGAATATGATACTTGTCTTCTGCTCTCTGATGAGGGCATACGACTACACCGTAATAATTTGATCATGTCATTTGTTGTAATAAATGGTTTGTATGAAACGTTTTTTTAAAGGGCCAAATAAAGACTTAAGATTTAAAAAAAAAAGATTATTTCCCCGTATTTTGGGGATGGGCAAAAAAAGGGTTAAATGAGTTCATCCTCAGAAAAACCAACATTACCTTTGAAACTTGCTAATATGGGTTTTGAAGCTTCCATAAATATTCAACGATGTTGTTGGCCTACTGCCAGTCTACCTTATAAGTTGTGAGATGTTTTTATTTTTCTACTATAATTTCTCCAAGTATTTCAGTTCTGTTTGGTTTAAAATTGCTGTCACAAATTAAATGAAAAGATAAAATGAAAATAAAAAGTACTGATTATTGTGAAAATAAAACTTTTCATTTTCTAGTCCAGCCACATCATATCGAGCAATTTTTACTTGAAAGCATCAAATAAATCTGAGCTTTTGTGTCTTTGTAGGGTGAGCGAGGACCAGCTGGTGAGACTGGGGAGAGAGTGAGTAGAACGTTTATTTATCTATGTTTTGTCTGAGAGAGGTCTCGCAAAGTTCCCTGAATGACATTGTCTTCTCAGGGGGATCCAGGGAAGCCAGGGGTTGCAGGAACACCTGGGCTGAGGGTGAGTGGCAGACTGCTGTGTATTAATGGCTAATGACATTTGTGCGCTCGTGCCTTTCATCTTTGTTGCATGATGCGCAGTGGGAGCAAAATGAATGAGCTTTCTCATTTGTAACCAGGGTTTACCAGGACCCAGCGGGCCACCGGGAGAAAAGGTGAGACTGATTTAATTAAACAGAATCGTATAAGAGGAACGCGGGTCAAGAGGAACGTGATTCCACCGTTCATTGTTTCATAATCTCATGCAATAAATTTCCAGAGATCTAGTGAATGTGTCTGTTCCCAGGGAAATGAAGGAGCACGAGGAGAACCCGGCAGAAGTGTGAGCACTCAAGGATTCATTTATCTCTCCTTTTAATTTGAATGTTGACCTAATGTCCATGAAGATGAATTTTCACCATTTTATTGAATTCATGCAGGCTCCAGGTTTACCAGGAAAGAAGGGAGAACAGGTAAGATGTAAAACTCATGTTCTTACACTAAAGTTCATTTCTGTGGAGCTCGCTGATTTCATTCTGTCCTGTCTTTCTGCAGGGGGAAAGAGGCCTGGCTGGTCTTGATGGTCAGAGGGGAGAGAAGGGAGAACTGGGACAAAAAGGAGAGAGAGTAAGCAACCATGGCATGATATCACTATGTGGTCCCGTTTCTTAATTCTTTTTTACTTTTTTTTTTAAAGTTTTGACTTAATATACTTCAACATATTGAAACCATTTAAAGACCAAAATATTCAACGAAGTGGTTTCATTGGATAAAATGTTCAGATCCCCTTCACATACTCAACTTCAAGATCTATCTTCTCCCCCAAAAAACACCAAGAGGCATCATTCAAACTCCAAATGTTCATGCGAGCACATGAAAACTAGAGACTTGACACTGAGATGTTTTCATTTCTTCAATTGCTTAGAAAAACTCACATTCAAAGATCAACTTCGCAGTCCGTGAAACTCAGAGTTTAGTATGGGCCCTTACGGGAGGGAATGTTTGAGCGGGTGGAGGGAGTGGCTGAAAAAATGGCAGAGGGATTATTAATAATAAGAAAACATCATTTTAACCTGCTCCTGTGTATAAATTCTACAGATTACAAACACCATTTTACCAAAAGTTGTCCTTTCTCTCACATTTGGACTTTTCTAGTCATTGCAATTGAACATTATTGCAATGTAGTGGACACTCAGAGCCAACAGCTGCTCTGGTTTCTACATCATAGACTGAAGCAAATATCAATTTACATCAACTCAAACCACCCGAGAAACATTTCACCATAAATGCAAAGGTTTTTTATTATTAATCATTTTACCAAATTTAAGTAAAACAGTTGCATTCTCTGCTTTTCAGTAAGCTGCATTTTCTCAGGTCCTTTTATATCAAGCTACATAGATCTGGGAATCTTGTTTTAAACATTTTTAAAAGTTTTTTAAGTGAATATGTTGTGAAATTCTTTAAGCAGTCGAATACAAAGCCTTCTCTTCAAATAATAATTCAAGTTTAACAAAGATCATTTATCTGACAGGATTCAGCACTCAATTTCATATTCACATATTTATAAATGGAAGAAGCTTTCTCTGGTATGGAAGATAATATTTTTGTGGCTATCAAACGGACATTCGGTGTTCTGAAACTCTCCCAGGGTGCTCCAGGACCAGGAGGGTCGGAGGCTGGTGGAGCTAAAGGGGAACCAGGAGAGCGAGTGAGTTTTATCACAATGTTTACAGCTGTTGGGGCAAAACATTCCTTATTCATGGAACGTTCCCTCGTGCCACCTGTTCGTCTAAATCCTGCCTCTAAACCGCTCCAGCCATGTATGCATTAAACATGTGCTTTTCCCTCAGGGTCTTCCTGGTATTGGTGGACGGCCAGGTGCCAAGGTGAGGGATCTCTGGTGGCTTCTTCATCATTTCTGTTCATAAGGGCCTGCTTTGTTGTTAAGCCGGCGCTCTTTTCTGTTATTTTTAGGGAGATCCAGGTGAACCAGGAGAGAGAGGAGAAAACGGGCGTCCAGGAATCCCAGGAAAGCCTGGTCTCCCCGGAAAACAGGTCACATTTGGGTTTTGGATCTAGATCCTACAGTACCATGAATGACTATGAAAAGTAAAACTGGCTCCATCATATGACCAAGCAATGTTTGGTTGTAGTTTTTTTTTTTTCTTTTTGCCCTTTGAGTGAATTAATCATGCACATACATTCATTCCTAGAGGTTGCAGATTTTTTGCCCACCAACTCTCATGGATGGCTGCAGAAAATCAAACTTTCATTATGCAGGCCTGGTGCACAAGCGGATGTGGATCATGCATCATCTCTTTCCTTTTTTACTATAGTAGCTAAGAGTTTGGTGTTATTCACTACAGCCAGTGTCTGTGGGACTGGGTGATGATTCAGTCCAGTCGTTTTTTTGCACTCAAGCTGTGAAGGTTTATTCTATGGAAAGGAGGTAGCTGTGCTGTAAAAAATAAATCTTATTGTGCTTTTATTAATTTTCTTCATTCAGTGGAGCTCCTGACTTATTCTACAGTAAACACAGTGAAGCAGTCTTTGTGCTGTAATCAGAAATCAATAGTCTGTTAAGCTCTCTTGTTTTCTTTTCCACATGCATCTGTTAATGATGACAGCCCAGAGGTAAAAGCAAAGAGAGTCCACTGGGTTTTTCTTTCTCTGTGTTTATGTCTCCAATTCTGAATCGTACCTGTTTTACAGGGAGAGAGAGGAGAGAAGGGCGACGAGGGCACACCTGTGAGTATCTGTGCTTTGCTCAAATACCGTCCATTTTTCCTTTTGGTTTGTTTTTTGTTTTCATACATGGAATTATGGACTAAAATTATGGAAAAAAAAACATTTTATCATGATTTTTTTTTCTTTCTCACCAGGGAGAGTCTGGACTTCCAGGGAAACCAGGAGAACGAGGGTTGCGAGTATGCCGTTTCTTGTAGTTCAGATGCCACATTAAAACTTTAAAAAGTGCCAAGTTACATCAAGTTTTAGCTAACAAACAGCGTTATTGACCGCACACTTAGGGACTGGCTGGTCAGTCGGGACGACCAGGAGAGAAAGGAGACATTGGAGACCCGGGAGAGCACGGGCGAAATGTGAGAAACACATTTATGTTTCATTGCACAGACAGCTTTTCAATAAGCTCTTGCTCCATCCGACTGAAGCCGCGAGAGAGGAAATCGTGAGGAAGGTTGGCTACTCAGCATCTTTATTGATCTGTGTTCGATCGCAGGGCAGCCCTGGACCCGCTGGAGCGAGAGGAGAGAAAGGAGAGCAGGTATGCTGTCTGTTTTCATTTCACAAGCTGCTCATGTCTCTTTAGTTCAGAGCTCTGCGGATTCACACTCTTCCCTTTCTCCTATAAGGGACCTCAAGGACCTCCTGGACCACCAGGGAAAGTGGTAAGTTCATCACAGATCTATTTATGTCACAGTGGTCACAATTTTTGTACAGTTTTTATTATTCAATAACACTGAATGTACTATGTAGAGTCTGATAGCGCAGAGGAAGCAGAGCTTTATGTAATCCTCTGTGTTTTGTTGTCGACAGGCAGATATCCAGGGCCAGCTGAAAGGAGAGGCAGGAGAGAAGGTAAATGTTTTCCCCGTGTATTTCTGCATCTATGCACAATAAAAGTACCAGCACTGAAAAGGAAACGCTGGAAAAGTTGGAATAAAATGCGAGATAATTGCATAAAAAAAGAGGTACTGGATCTAAAATGCTCATTTCATCCCCAGGGTGATGCGGGCGACCCAGGAGAGCATGGCAGCAAAGGTCAGAAAGGCGAAGCAGGGACTCCTGGAGCTCCAGGCCTACGAGTGAGTTCATCTCATTCTTGCATTTTGCAAATGCTTTCCTGCTCTGATATTTCCCTCTGCTTCAAACGCATCCATATGGGCATCGACCCCTTTCTGTGTGGGTTTGCTGTGCATGACTGATGACCCTCTGTGGTTTCTTGTTCTTTCCTTGCTGTCTATAAAGGGTCCAGAGGGACCACGGGGGCCGGCAGGCATAAGAGTGAGTTTGCTCTTAACTGTAGTTCACATAACTACAGAAGGTATCTATAACAATCTCATTGCCTTTGAAATGTATTAACATCAGTTTCACTTCTAATGCTTCTAGGGTGACGCGGGAGAAAGAGGAGCACCTGGAGACAAGGTTTGCAATCGATTTGTGTAACTGTGCTGCAACATGCTCAACTGGTTCATGTAATTCTATCAGGATGGTAGAAAATAACTTGCAGGGATATTGCTGTTTCGAGTGAGTGGCAGGTCTCTGTGTCCTTGATTCCATCACATTCTGTTTCCCTACAGCAGATTCCCAGCGGGATGAAAAGCAGAGACTGACAGAAGGCGTCATAGCAAAATTTCATTTGTCCTTTTTTGTTAGATAAAATTATTGATGAAATCATTTGAATCTGTCCTCAGGGAGAAAGAGGAGCATCTGGCCTAGATGGCCGTCCTGGACTGGATGGTAAACCAGGTGCTCCAGGACCTCCTGGACAGAGGGTGCCTACATTTTTTATGGATTTGTGTGAATCCCATTGAATGCACCAATGTGTTCAACTGATCAACTGTATCTGATTTAATTCTGTTACAGGGTGACCCTGGAAAGCAAGGAGACTCTGGGAGAGATGTAAGTTTCTCTTTTCCTGTTTGTAGGATTGTACTTGGATCAGATTGGTCTTAACTATTGTGGCTCATTTGAAAACAAGTGTTTTCTTCTTTATTTTATTTAAGTCATGGGACTTCAGTGTTGAACATTTCCCTCTGATTATGTGCACTGAAGGTGTACATGCTGCAGAGGGCACTGTGTAAATGTTCAAATCTACTCTTTACTCCTGTGGCCTGTTGCATAAGCCAACTGTGGGGAAAGATGTCTTCAGGCCAGATTAATTTCACAGGAGACTATTATGTAATATTGACCATTGTAACGATTCTTCAAGTCCTGAACTGCTTGAAACTTAAAATCGATCAGCTGTGAGTCTACCTCTGGTTCTACAGGCTGGAAACATTACAGCTCTGCAGCTTCTCATGTACAATTAAATCCACCTGTAATTGCTGTTTTTTGACATAGAAATTCCTTTGTGTGGTTTCCTTTTTGCTTTTTTTAGCTGAACTATGAAATCTAGCTGTAGCAAAACATTCTGTTATATGTGTTGGTTTGATCTACTAGGGATTACCAGGACTAAGAGGAGAGCAAGGTCCCCAGGGACCTGTTGGGCCACCGGGGATTGCCGGAACACCTGTGAGTAACACTGCAGTGCATAAAGAATGATTCATTTTACGTTATGTACGCTCATCATTTTTCTCTTTACTCTGTTTAAGCTTTCAGACATATTTTCTCTTATAAATCTTGTTATATTTCAGGGAAAATCAGGTGAAGATGGAAAACCTGGTACTCCAGGGAAAACGGTAACTAACTATACTGAAAATGATATTCTCATTTTCTGATTTAGTCAGGTAAGACAGATTATGCATTTTATCAAGGATGTTTCGGCTCAGAATGAGCGTGAATGTTATGAGTTATGTGTGGGTTTTTTCTCTATGGGCCTCTGTGTTATTCTCTTACTTGGCATGAATACTGTAAATGATGTTTTTGTGATCAAAAATTGTGCAATTATATTACCGGCTCTGCTGCATAATAGCTGTTTGAAGTGAGTTGCCAAAGAAATGGAACTGAGTGCTCCTGCAGTTGACTGGCCATTATTAAGTTTGTAACACGTTTCCTGTTGAACGCACAGGGTGAAGATGGAGTGCCAGGTGAAGATGGGAGAAAGGTAAGTAGTTGTTATCATTCTGAGTGATTATCTGGCATTAACAGGAGGAAATGCTGTCCATTTGGGGTTACACAGTTCAGATAAGTTCACCCTTAACAGCAGTTTTGCTCACAAATTTAAGTGTAAAAAATTTTTTTTTATTTGTGATAACCTTTTAAAAAAAAGTCTATGGGAAGTTGCTGTTTGGTGTATTTTTCTACACAAAATCAGACTAAAACCATTGAAATGTGCAGGACTATTTCTGAAGCCGCTAATTATGTCTGTATTTCCCTGCAAACCTGACAGTGTTGTTTCTAATATACAGGGTGACAAAGGAGAAGCCGGAGCAGCTGGAAGAGATGTCAGTTTTGCCAAGTCTCTCTCATATGATTACCACTCTAACATGCATTTGCTGAGCATTTGTTTCTACACTCCATCCTCTCTTGTTGCACCTCAGGTCTTCATTCTGCAAGAGCTTTCTTTCCTGTCATGACTTTCCAGCGTCAAATGTCAATTTATCAGCGGTATTTACTGTGACATTGACATCACACTCTCACGCTGTGCTGAATCAATAGGCTTCTTAGAAGCAGCCATATAGGTTCACCAGCTCCTAATGATCAAGCCTTTAAGGGACCCACTTCTGAGAGAAATCCAGAGGAGCTCCAAATGTCAGAGTGCTGTTTTCATGTGCAAATTCATATTAATTATCTCTTGAAAATCAGTAAAGGGGTGGCAGAAGCCACCTGCTTTGATTTTATAGCTCAGCCTGCACTATAATGCAGTAGGAAGCAAATCCTTTCAGAGTGAAACTCAGTTATGTAATTGCATTTGACTTCCAGGGCCGTGATGGGCAGAAAGGGGACCGTGGTCCTGCGGGGCCTGTGGGACCTTCTGGTCCTGCAGGAACTGCTGGATTGCCTGGCAGCATCGGTCCTCCTGGGCAGGTGCGAGTGACACTGACTTTGGAATAATATCACAAAAGCATTGACATTTGCACTAATCCATGCGTCCCCCTTCAGGTTGTGTATGTGAAAGGAGCTGAAGCTGCACCGATTTCAGGTCCTCAGGGGCCTCCAGGAACGCCTGTGAGTCCACATGACACCTCAGTATACTGACTTAATTACAGTCCTTATCAGCATATCACGACTCACCCTGTCGCTGCTATTTCCGAAAAAGAAGCGTTTTGTTTCTTTTTGGCTTTTATCATAGAGAAAGTAATTTGACAGGAACCCCAGTTGCATTGCAAATAATAATCGCTCTTCCTCATGAGGTAGCAGCGATGTGTTTTATCCACTCTGATCTCTTTCCCTGCATCCCTCTCAGAGGTTCTTTTTGTTTTTTTATTACTTTCTCTCTGTCCTTCAGGGGGTCCCAGGAATTCCAGGAGCTGTTGGAGCCCGTGTAAGTAGCAGCTGTTTTCACTGGTCGCTCATGATCAGAAATCCCTTTTTTGTTTTAACTTTTTTTCTTGTTGCAGGGGGAGCGAGGTCCGCCTGGCCTTAAAGGTGAAACTGTAAGTTGAACTTAATCCCTGATATAGTGAAAGTGCTTCATGGAGTTTCACATGATCTGTAGTGACCCCATGATGTGTTGTTACTGGCAGGGAGACCCTGGAGAGGATGGGGCTCCGGGTAAACCTGGGACCGCTGTGGTACGATAACAATGCAATACACATCAACAAATTCTTAAAGGGATACTTTTGGCCACTAGGGGGCTAAACCTGTAACTTCCCACAGGCCACATGAGATTGAAGGAAATTTGCAGTCTTTCTCTTTCTGGGCTCTTCAGACTCCATGTTCACCTTCTTACTTTGTCCACCTTCGATTAACTTTCAAATAAATTTGCATGAAGCACATCCCACTGTGTTTTATAGCTGAGGAGCAAAGTGCTGCAGGTCACATGATCCATGAAGGACGGATCCGCTCATGTCAAGTTGCATAGCTGGTTTCTAAAGAGGGCAGCCCCCTCATTACACTGACAGTTGTCAACACTGAACTGACCCAAATCAACCATTAATACTCATATTAGGCTGATATTAGTCTCAAAAGTTGGGGGAAAATTACAGGTTTAGGAGCCCTAGTGGATAAAAGTTACACAGTATCCCTTTAATAATCAGGACTTAAATCTCTGCCTCACTGTTTTAAAATGTGTTTGTGTGTGTGTGTGTATTGTTTGTTTAACTAGGATGTACAAAAAGTTCTTGCAAGCCTTGGTATTCAGGTACGTGGCCTTTTTTACATTCAGTGTTCATTAAAGGATTTTACTTGATTTAAACATGTTCTGGTTCTGAGGAAAGGAAGCCAAAGACAGACAGACAGAATGACACGTCTGATGAAGCCATGTATAGCCAGGCCGTTACCTCAGCGTGTAATACAATTGTCTGGTGTCTCTTAATCTTAGTTCTTACTCATGCATCTTTAATAGATCCATATGAATGAATGTTTTAGCATAATGGTATTGCTAATGGAAAAACTGCTGAGTGCATTTTGTCCATTGTTTTTCCTTCTAAATGTCATTGTACCATTTACAGCTTTTCATTTATTGTTTCTTACATTAGTATCTTGTTATGAAACTAAAAATGTCTTCATTCTAACTCATCTGGATGGACCGAGTTGCCACTTTATCTGGGGTTCCTATTTTTGATATTCTCACACATAATGTTGGAGGATTTCAGGTCAAGTATATTCTGAAGTAACATTCAGAATCTATATTTCTGGAGTCAGCGGGTGAATGTGAGACCAGTTAGAACAGCCGTGAGCTATTTTGAAGCTGCTGACATGAATTTGCCATGACCTGCTTTTATCAGAGGTCTGAAGCATTTCACGGACCGTCTGCTGAAAGGTATGAAGTCCTTCCGTTTCTGATTTCTGCTTTGCACGCAGGTGTCTGATCTGAAGGTGGTTGTGGACAGAAAGGACACGATACTGGCTCCTGCAGTGCCAGAGAAGGGTGCTAAGGGAGACAGGGGGGAATCTGGCCTGAGAGGCCCACCTGGTGCAGATGTAAGTTCAGGAAAAAGTCCACCTTAAGCATTTGGTTTCCACGGTGACTAAGATGCTGTTCTGTTTAAAGCTCCCCGTCCTTTTTCCGCTGATTTGCATCAGGGTGTCCGCGGTTTACTGGGAGATAGAGGAGCCAAGGGGGAACAAGGGGAGCGAGGTCCCGCAGGAGCAACTGGGCCTCCAGGAAGAGCCATTGGAGAACGAGGACCAGAGGGATCCCCGGGACCTGCTGGAGAGCCTGGCAAGCCAGGGATACCTGGAGTTCCTGGAAGAGCGGGTGAACTTGGGGAGGCTGGAAGACCAGGAGATAAGGTGAAAAAGAGAGTGAAAGAAATAAAAAAATTTTCCTGTGGATCCAGCGTGGTACTGATATCATGTGTCTGCTGTAGGGCGAGAGAGGAGAGAAAGGTGACAGAGGAGAGCCTGTAAGTGTTTATGTTACATAGAAACATCTTGTTGATTTTAACAGTTTTTACTGTCTGCTGAGAATTTCTTTTATTTCTCAGGGTCAAATCGGATTAACAGGACCAGCAGGTCCACAGGGTCAAAAGGTAAACTCCTCCATGTGTACGTCTGTCTGTCTGTCTGTCTGTGTGTCGTATATATATGATAAGAACTGACTTCACAAGTGCATTACTGTAACTCCCTGTAGGGAGCATCTGCTGAGTCAGTACTGGTCGGTTCCCCTGGACTCAGAGGTCCTCCAGGACTGGCAGGACAGAAGGGAGAGCCTGGTGCTCTCGGACCATCGGGATCTAAAGGAGACCGGGTAAGATTTGCACGTAGGCCCTGATTTACTGAGGTCCTAAATAGCGAGCACAGAACTGTGTGAGGCACAATTAAATTGCGGATGTTGTGTGATTTGAAGGTGATGTACTTAAAGTGATTGCACAAGTAAAAACAGGTGCAAACAGCCTTATTTAATGAGGACTTCCATGTTTAGCAAATAATGTTGCGCATGGAAAGCTGATTTTTTTGCATCTACTCCTCCCTGTATTTTGCGCGTTCTAGCTAAATGCCCAGATTGCATATTCATTCAATACAAACATGTAAAATGGATTGCGATGCAAATCTCCAAGCTTTAACAGGCGCATTCCTATGTGTGGCAGGTTAGTAAATCTGCTTTGGCCTGTTTTTGCACCTGTAAGTGCATGTTTTTAAGAGGCACAAATTTGAAGTCAGGACCATAATGTACAAATGCATACTTTGAGTATAAAGTTATGTTCATTAATTTTGAAAAAAGAAAACAATCAATATGTCTTACAGGGTTTTGTGGGTGAAAAAGGAGACAAGGGAGAGACTGGAGAAAGGGGACGTGATGGCTCTTCGGTAAGAGGGCTTTTTATACAGATATATATTATTGTATCATTATATAATTGTAATAATTTTCTGATATGTAGATATAGTGTATAGACAAATGACCAGCACATCTTGTGTTTTAATTTAACCTTTACAAAGTAGCCACTTACTAAAGCTTGGCTACACTCGACACTTTCAGAGAGACACTCTATGAGTGAGGCTTGTAGGTGAGTGGATCAAACCGCTGTGAAGAACTGGAGAAGTGCAGTTAACCTCATATTATATTCATGAATTACATTGTTGTCTTTATTGAGGGCAACAACTCTATTTCCCCAGAGGAGAAGGGTCTGGACATCCAGGCCTGAAATTTTCCACCAAAGTTTATACCTACTGCAATCTCTCCTAGATAAACATCCCTGCCATTTTTTAGAAATATTTGTCTTTCCACAACTTAGATGAGAAAATGAGTAAAGCTCATATCTGACCACCATATATCATGTTTGGGCCGACTTCTCAGCATAGTACAAGAAGTGGATCAAACAGCTGTGAGATCATCCTCTTGATAAGGACTACAATTTATTGGTTAAATTACGCTTTTGATTGTTCCAGTGTTGGATACCTGACATTTATTTTATCAATGCCCTGCAGTCATGAAATATTCTAGAGATGATCCAGAGGGGTGGCTTGTGAGAACACAAATAACCTCAGTTTTTGTAGGTGAAATTATATGCTAAGGTGGTAGCATGCATTGCCAGTGAACAAGCGGCCATCCCTATTATAGTTTCTTCTTCACACTCTTCTCTGCTCACTTTCACCTTGTGATCAAAGAAGCTGAGTCACCGTTTGTGATTTCCAAAGCAAACTGTCTACTGTTTTACTCTATGACAGTATATCTCCAGGAGAACATCTCCCCTTTAATATGAACAGAAATCGAGGAAAGTCTGGAGCAAATTGTTAAAGTCTCTGGTGTTGTTATTTGAAAACAGCTCTTCTGAATTTGGCTGATGTTATGATTTGCGAACAGAATTTAATCTGATTATTCCGTTAGTGAAGTAAATCTGTCACCCATTTAAGTAGAAAAATAGGGCTGTTTATTGTTATAATTGGTGACTTTTTTCAGACATTAGACTGTTCTAATTTTAATTACAGGGTGCACCAGGGGAACCAGGAAAACCTGGTCAGGAAGGGAAACCGGTAAGTAGTTACTGATGCATGCCAAGTGGTGAAAGTGAAATTCACATCAGCAGTTCTGTTATCCTACATTTTTATAGAAACCTTTACAAATAATTGAATTGTGTAATTACATGGTCAACATTTGTTTCAAACGCTTTGGTAAGTTGTTTTTTTTTCTTTTTTATGGAAGTATTTGCATACTTTATAATAGAATAAGCTAGTTATTTACATGATTGCTCTTTTCAATTCACACTACTTTAATAAGCTAAAAGTGAAACCCCATATTGATAAACCTTTTGAAAGTATTCAACCAGTTGCAATGTTGGTCCCGTTAAAGAACTCTGAATGTTTATATTTTTCCTTTCAGTTAAGTTTGATCAGTAAGAGCCCAAACAGACTGTAGAGAAATTATTTAGGTCCTGACTTTTTATTTAGCTGCAGGTAAATGTGAAGAGAGAAGAGGTGAGTTTGGAAGCACTCCCTCACGCTTCTTATTTTCCTTTCCATTTTGGAGCAGGGCTCAACAGGGCCTGCTGGTCCTAGAGGCCAACCAGTGAGTAACCAGTAACCCAGTCTGCTTTAAGACTTCATCTGCAGAATTAAACCACTGGGTTGGCTGCTAGCACAACACAGCTGAAGCTCTTCTCTTCACCCTTGTGCCAAGGCTTCATTTATCCTTTAGCAGCTGTGCAGCTAACTCCTCACTCTTTGTCTCCCTCTCCTTGTGTGTGTCTCATCTCTGTACATTTCCTTGTCTGTGTTTTTCATCTATTTCTCCACCCAACTGTCCCCCCACCCTGCTGTCCACCCCTTTTCTTTGTCTTTTCTGTTCTCCAGGGCTTGCCTGGGTTCCCAGGAGTTCTAGGCAGACCGGTAGGTTCTCTGCTGCTGGCTGGCATGCTTGAGCTTTGCAGGAAGGAGGGTGTCTGTGTTATCAGATACAAGCTGGAGTGGACAAAAGCCACAGAGATGCCTGAGGGTTATGGGATAGACAGCAAGTAGTTTAGAAGGGGCAACAGCAGGAGAATAACCTTTTATTAGAATGCACACTATATGATGTTCTCTCCGGGCAAATTTCACTCCTTTAATCTGAATTCATTTGCATTGGAAACATTTCTCTGGGGGCTGAGGTTTGGGATGAGAGTCAGACCTTGATCAACTCCTCCCCAAAGCATTTCTGCCAAACTCCATAGCTGAACTTTTGAAGTTAAAATTAAAATTAACTTTGAGACATCACAAGTTTGTTGGAGTAGATGAAAGGAATTTGGATGATATCCTGAGGTAGATCTTTCATCAGTGTACAATAATGTGTGTGGATGTGAAGGTGTACGTGTCTGGGGGTGGGTGGGTACAAATAGTACTTACTGTTGAGTCTGCTTATCTTGCACGCAGCTGTGCATGGTGTCTGTCTGCGTATCCTTTGCACAGTGCTGAATTTTCACAGCTTACACAGTGTTGACTGTTGACCCCATGTTTGTGTTGTCCTCATGTTAGTGGCGTCCTCATGTTTATGTTTGTTTTTTATGTGAATTAGCTTATCTCTAGTGAAAAGCTTATTTGTGATTTTTGTCTAATCTTTTTTGTATTTTTGTTTATACAT